>OZ025248.1:26830781-26947732 GCA_964019135.1 Arenicola marina | reverse complement strand
ACACTGACGCCAATGTCTAACGTTGACGCCAATGTGTAACGCTGACGCCAATGTCTAACACTGACGTCAATGTCTAGCACTGACGCCAATGTCTAGCACTGACGTCAATGTCTAACGCTGACGCTAATGTCTAACACTGAGGCCAATGTCTAACACTGACGCCAATGTCTAACACTGACGCCAATGTCTAACGTTGACGCTAATGTCTAACACTGACGTCAATGCCTAACTAATCCCAATGTATAACACTGACATCAATGTCTAACACTGATGTCAATGTCTAACGCTGACGCCAATGTCTAACACTGACGCCAATTTCTAACGCTGATGCCAATGTCTAACACTGACGTCAATATCTAACTGATCCCAATGTATAACGCTGACGCTAATGTCTAATACTGACGCCACGTCTAACGTTGACGCCAATGTCTTACTGATCTCATCGAATAACGTTGACGCCATTGTCTAAAGCTGACGCCAATGTATAATGCTGACGCCAATGTATAATACTGACGCCAATGTCTAACGCTGATGCCAATGTCTAACTGATCCCAATGCTAAACGCTGACGCCAATGTCTAACGCTCACGCCAATGTCTAACGCTGACGCCAATGTCTAACGCTCACGCCAATGTCTAACGCTGACGCCAATGTCTAACACTGACGCCAATGTCTAACGCTGACAACAATGTCTAACGCTGACGCCAATGACTAACGCTGACGCCAATGTCTAACGCTGACGCCAATGTCTAACACTGACGCCAATGTCTAACACTGACGCCAACGTCTAACGCGGACGCCAGTGTCTAACTGATCCCAATGCTAAACGCTGACGCCAATGTTTAACACTGACGCCAGTGTCTAATGCTGACGCCAATGCTTAATGCTGAGGTCAGTGTCTAACACTGACGCCAATGTATAATACTGACGACAATGTCTACCGCTGACAACAATGTCTAACGCTGACGCCAATGTCTAACACTGACGTTAATGTCTAACTGATCCCAATGTCTAACGCTGATGCCAATGTCTAATGCTGACGCCAATGTCTAACTAATGCTAATGTCTAACACTGACGCTCGTGTCTAATACTGACGCCATTGTCTAACACTGACACCAATGTCTAACACTGAGGCCAATGTCTAACACTGACATCAAGTTCCTCTGGTAAACGTTTTCGTAATTAACATATTCATCGATGTAGTGATGGAGGGGCGGGGGGGGGGGGGCAGTGCTCGATTCTGACGCACGTGGCTTTGTTGTATCGCGTCGAGACTTCGTGTGCCCACGGGGCCGCGCAGCTTATATAAACAAGTATATATAAATACATATACCTGCAAAGCACAACAGCACTGTGAACAGGTATGTCATGCAGGAAATATGACATCCCATTAAATAATTAATACCTGTAATTATGGCATAATGACACGCAGATGCCTCTCTAATCACAAAAGCCGCGTGTCATGAATAAAACATCTAGCCTCCGGTTTGTTTCACGGCTGTCTGTCGTTGCCCTATTGCGGAATGAAAAACAGAGGAATTTACGCATATTTTAGCGACCTTTAAGACTGCTAAATAGGTCATGCAGATACAAAAATAACATGAATTTACGCATATTTCAGCGATATTTAAGACCGCTAATTCGATCATGCAGATACAACAAGATATCGTTTCAGCAAGAGTCGACAATCGGATGTCGCTTTGGCACACACGACTGTTGCCACTATTCGGTGAAAAAAATAAATGTCTTCCCGACGCGCGTCTGGCACACAACAACGACTCGTTTGATGTGAAGACGCCAGAGTTATATATATATATATATATATATACAAATATTTATATATAAATATACGCATTTCACTAAGCGTCACATTATCGTATTAATGCCACTAAACACGTAAGGGACACTCAAGCGAACACATGAATCTCTAGAGGCCATTAAACACGTAAGGGACACTCAAGCGAACACATGAATCTCTAGAGGTCATTAAACACGTAAGGGACACTCAAGCGAACACATGAATCTCTAGAGGCCATTAAACACGTAAGGGACACTCAAGCGAACACATGAATCTCTAGAGGCCATTAAACACGTAAGGGACACTCAAGCGAACACATGAATCTCTAGAGGCCATTAAACACGTAAAGGACACTTAAGCGAACACATGAATCTCTAGAGGCCATTAAACACGTAAGGGACACTCAAGCGAACACATGAATCTCTGGAGGCCATTAAACACGTAAGGGACACTCAAGCGAACACATGAATCTCTAGAGGCCATTAAACACGTAAGGGACACTCAAGCGAACACATGAATCTCTAGAGACGTGTAAGGTTACGAGGCAATGGTGTCCGACTCGCTAACCACAGCGACGCCGATAGTGGAAATACAGGAGATGGAGGCGGAGGGAGAGGCGGGGTAGAGGGCGGGGGGGGGGGGGAGGAGTGTGGGATGGGCGGGTGGGTGGTGGGGTGGGTGGGTGTGTGGGGTGGGAGATATGGAGATGATGAGTTGCGGGGTGTTCGGTGGGACGGGGGCTTGTAGGTATGGGGTGGGTGTATGGTGGTGGGGTGGGGTGGGGGTAGGCTGGTGGGGTTGGGTGGGGGTAGGGTGGTGGGGTGGTGTGGGGTAGGGCGGTGGGGGTCACGGGGAGACACGGAAGGTGGGACACGGACCATGGTGCAAGGTCCCTGGCTGGCTGGGTATCGCCGAGGTCGTGAGGCGTTACGCGCGTAGGTCCCTCAAGAGTTAACTCTATTATGTGCCATGGTAATCTGCCTGCCTCCCCCCCCCCACCCCCAACCCCACCCTCCGCTCCCCATCCTCACGTACACCACCCCGCCCTACCCGCACCCTACCACACCCTCAGTCCCATATCCCACGTAGCAACAGTGGGAGCAAGCGGACAACAGCTTTAGTGTGATTGAATACTTCTGGAAAGAACAGACATCCTGGGCGCCGTTAACGCCAGGAGCCCCCACGGGGGGCAGCACTGTTGCGTCAATATAGGCTGCAGGCGGTGAAGGGGTGGGGGGGGGGGCGCCCCAGCCTTATTACGCCACCCAAAGCCATTCATCAACCTACGATATAGCGGCAGATTATACACACACTGTCTCTCTCTCTTTCTCCCCTGCACCGCATTCCGCTGCCAGCACCCTTAACAGTACCACGAGCAACGAGTCTCGTCAAGGCAATTTCACTCACTGAGCGCCAACCTGAACGTTCATATCGCAAAGACGTAAAAGCCTTAAAAATGAATACATAAAACCAAACAAAAACGCTTTCGGGTCGAATGGCCGACGCACAAAAGAACGATTTGTCATAGATTGGCAAATGGCGATATCTTCATACTTATAATGAGCCCCTAGCTATACCACCTACCGCCTCCGGGTACTACTAGGCACAGACGTGTGGTTGGTACACTCCTAGCTGGACAGACCGGATCACCTCTGGTGTCCTTCCGCCATCTCGGAATCTTAATCGGTGGTAAGTCTAAACGTCTCACATAGTAATGGTTATATGTTTGCCAGCTTTCTTTTTTTTATCCCTCACCCCTCATCCGGAAACAAGTATCGCCTCTCAGCCATCAACGCCTCACACCTCATCCATATACACCCCACCCCTCAGCCACAAACACCCCACCCCTCAGCCACAAACACCCCACCCCTCAGCCACAGACACCCCACCCCTCATCCACAAACACCCTCCATAAGCGACGAACCCCCACTCACTTTACCTATCCCAATGTCGCCATTTTCCTCGTCGCGTATTTTGCCACGAGTTAGTAATAAGAGATATAATACAATGAGAAAAATGACATTGTGACTGCCGACGTGCTAGCCAGTCAGTTATACCAGTCAGCCAGCTAGTCAGTTATACCAGTCAGCCAGCCAGTCAGTTATACCAGTCAGCCAGCCAGTCAGTTATACCAGTCAGCCAGTCAGTTATACCAGTCAGTTATACCAGTCAGCCAGTCAGTCAGTTATACCAGTCAGCAAGTCAGTTATACCAGTCAGCCAGCCAGTCAGTTATACCAGTCAGCCATTCAGTCAGTTATACCAGTCAGCCAGCCAGTTATACCAGTCAGCCAGCCAGTCAGTTATACCAGTCAGCCAGTCAGTTATACCAGTCAGCCAGCCAGTCAGTTATACCAGTCAGCCAGCCAGTCAGTTATACCAGTCAGCCAGTCAGTTATACCAGTCAGCCAGCCAGTTATACCAGTCAGCCAGTCAGTTATACCAGTCAGCCAGCCAGTCAGTTATACCAGGCAGCCAGTCAGTTATACCAGTCAGCCAGTCAGTTATACCAGTCAGCCAGCCAGTCAGTAATACAAGTCAGCCAGTCAGTTATACCAGTCAGCCAGTCAGTTATACCAGTCAGCCAGTCAGTTATACCAGTCAGCCAGTCAGTTATACCAGTCAGCCAGCCAGTCAGTTATACTAGCCAGCCAGTCAGTAATACCAGTCAGCCAGTCAGTTATACCAGTCAGCCAGTCAGTTATACCAGTCAGCCAGTCAGTTATACCAGTCAGCCAGCCAGTCAGTTATACCAGTCAGCCAGTCAGTTATACCAGTCAGCCAGCCAGTCAGTTATACCAGTCCGCCACCCAGTCAGTTATACCAGTCAGCCAGTCAGTTATACCAGTCAGCCAGCCAGTCAGTTATACCAGTCAGCCAGTCAGTTATACCAGTCAGCCAGCCAGTCAGTTATACCAGTCAGCCAGCCAGTCAGTTATACCAGTCAGCCAGCCAGTCAGTTATACCAGTCAGCCAGTCAGTTATACCAGTCAGCCAGCCAGTCAGTTATACCAGTCAGCCAGCCAGTCAGTTATACCAGTCAGCCAGTCAGTTATACCAGTCAGCCAGCCAGTTATACCAGTCAGCCAGTCAGTTATACCAGTCAGCCAGCCAGTCAGTTATACCAGGCAGCCAGTCAGTTATACCAGTCAGCCAGTCAGTTATACCAGTCAGCCAGCCAGTCAGTAATACCAGTCAGCCAGTCAGTTATACCAGTCAGCCGGTCAGTTATACCAGTCAGCCAGTCAGTTATACCAGTCAGCCAGTCAGTTATACCAGTCAGCCAGCCAGTCAGTTATACCAGCCAGCCAGTCAGTAATACCAGTCAGCCAGTCAGTTATACCAGTCAGCCAGTCAGTTATACCAGTCAACCAGTCAGTTATGCCAGTCAGCCAGTCAGTCAGTTATACCAGTCAGTCAGCCAGTCAGTTATACCAGTCAGCCAGTCAGTTATACCAGTCAGCCAGTCAGTCAGTTATACCAGTCAGCCAGTCAGGTATACCAGTCAGCCAGTCAGTTATACCAGTCAGCCAGCCAGTCAGTTATACCAGTCAGCCAGTCAGTTATACCAGTCAGCCAGCCAGTCAGTAATACCAGTCTGCCAGCCAGTCAGTTATACCAGTCAGCAAGTCAGTTATACCAATCAGCCAGCCAGTCAGTTATACCAGTCAGCCAGTCAGTCAGTTATACCAGTCAGCCAGCCAGTCAGTTATACCAGTCAGCCAGTCAGTTATACCAGTCAGCCAGCCAGTTATACCAGTCAGCCAGTCAGTTATACCAGTCAGCCAGCCAGTCAGTTATACCAGGCAGCCAGTCAGTTATACCAGTCAGCCAGTCAGTTATACCAGTCAGCCAGCCAGTCAGTAATACAAGTCAGCCAGTCAGTTATACCAGTCAGCCAGTCAGTTATACCAGTCAGCCAGTCAGTTATACCAGTCAGCCAGTCAGTTATACCAGTCAGCCAGCCAGTCAGTTATACTAGCCAGCCAGTCAGTAATACCAGTCAGCCAGTCAGTTATACCAGTCAGCCAGTCAGTTATACCAGTCAGCCAGTCAGTTATACCAGTCAGCCAGCCAGTCAGTTATACCAGTCAGCCAGTCAGTTATACCAGTCAGCCAGCCAGTCAGTTATACCAGTCCGCCACCCAGTCAGTTATACCAGTCAGCCAGTCAGTTATACCAGTCAGCCAGCCAGTCAGTTATACCAGTCAGCCAGTCAGTTATACCAGTCAGCCAGCCAGTCAGTTATACCAGTCAGCCAGCCAGTCAGTTATACCAGTCAGCCAGCCAGTCAGATATACCAGTCAGCCAGTCAGTTATACCAGTCTGCCAGCCAGCCAGTTATACCAGTCAGCAAGTCAGTTATACCAGTCAGCCAGCCAGTCAGTTATACCAGTCAGCCAGCCAGTCAGTTACACCAGTCAGCCAGTCAGTCAGTTATACCAGTCAGCCAGCCAGTTATACCAGTCAGCCAGCCAGTTATACCAGTCAGCCAGTCAGTTATACCAGTCAGCCAGCCAGTCAGTTATACCAGGCAGCCAGTCAGTAATACCAGTCAGCCAGTCAGTTATACCAGTCAGCCAGTCAGTTATACCAGTCAGCCAGCCAGTCAGTTATACCAGCCAGCCAGTCAGTAATACCAGCCAGCCAGTCAGTTATACCAGTCAGCCAGTCAGTTATACCAGTCAGCCAGTCAGTTATACCAGTCAGCCAGTCAGTTATACCAGTCAGCCAGTCAGTTATACCAGTCAGCCAGCCAGTCAGTTATACCAGCCAGCCAGTCAGTAATACCAGTCAGCCAGTCAGTTATACCAGTCAGCCAGTCAGTTATACCAGTCAGCCAGTCAGTCAGTAATACTATTCAGCCAGTCAGTTATTCCAGTCAGCCAGTCAGTTATACCAGTCAGCCAGTCAGTTATACCAGTCAGCCAGTCAGTTATACCAGTCAGCTAGTCAGTTATACCAGTCCACCAGCCAGTCAGTTATACCAGTCAGCCTGTCAGTTATACCAGTCCGCCAGCCAGTCAGTTATACCAGTCAGCCAGTCAGTTATACAAGTCAGCCAGTCAGTTATACCAGTCAGCCAGCCAGTCAGTAATACCAGTCCGCCAGCCAGTCAGGCATACCAGTCCGCCAGCCAGTCAGTTATACCAGTCAGCCAGCCAGTCAGTTATACCAGTCAGCCAGTCAGTTATACCAGTCAGCCAGCCAGTCAGTTATACCAGTCCGCCAGCCAGTCAGTTATACCAGTCCGCCAGCCAGTCAGTTATACCAGTCCGCCAGCCAGTCAGTAACACCAGTCCGCCAGCCAGTCAGTAACACCAGTCCGCCAGCCAGTTGATTGCCGGCGAGACGACATTGGACACTACAATGCACCCATGTATTGTTTACTCGTCATACAGCCAGGCGTGTACCGTATGTTGATGTATACTACCCAGCCAGTCAGGTATTATATAACTGACATTACTAGCTAGTCTGTCAGTTATAATATGTCTGGTATTACTAGTTAGCTAGTCAGTTAATATATATCGGATATTACTGGCTAGCCTGTCACTTATAATATATCTGGTATTACTAGCTAGCCAGTCAGTTATTATATATCTAGTATTACTAGCTAGCAAGGATTAACAAACTTGATGGAATTGGTAACCAGATCATGATTATCCTCTATCTATGATTGATTTGGAAACTTGTGCAAACTTTTCATATTTCACTTTTCTTATGATTATTAATTTCGACCTGAATTAAGGCGATAACTGGTAACCCTCCGCCAGTCGGTATTCACACTTCTATACCATGGGATTTCTGTGGTGTTACCCACTATATATAACGCGGCCACTTCAATGCAAGTAACAGGTACACAATACGATGTGAGGTGACACACCCTTTCTGTTACCCCTCCCTGCAGCGTGTGCTTGCAATATCCAGCGGTTATGTCAACGGGAGGCCTGGTGACCGACCCAGACGAGAGCAAATCAGAGCCGAGCCCGAGCCCGAACCCGAGCCCGAGCCAGAGCCAGGGACCAGACCAGACCGGACCGGACCGGACCGGACCGGACTAGACCAGACCATATCAGACTAAGGCAATGTCGCAGCGATGAACATGTTACACGAACAAGTGTTACTGGAATGATGTGGGTTCCCATCATATATTTCAACCCAGATAATTATTAATATCAATACCAGTGCCGCTATCGGGTTATTAGATCCGTATTATCGTGTTCCACTCGCGTTAAAGTTCAAGGTTGTTCACTTTGCCTGAAGCAAAGTGTTCCGCTAATTACTAAAGGTCGAACATGATATCGGATGCGGCCACAACTATCCGGTACGGCAGTCCAGAAAGTGGGAGTTGTGAATTAATCCCGGTGCGATTTGCGGTCATGGACGTCAAGTACATGTGAGACTGGTGGCAGAGCTTGCCACAGTCATCGTCACATCGATCTTCTGTCGCTTGGTCTCCACTATTGCAGTCTCCTAGTCTCCGTGGCATGTGCAACGCGAACTGGAGCTAATCGCCATGAAGTGAGGATCACTCCAACACAGACGAAAATGTCCCAGCAAATGTTATGGGTCCACCCCTAACTTCTCTGCCTTTACCCCTGAACTCTCGGCCTCCACCCCTAACCTCTCTGCCTTTACCCCTAAACTCTCGGCCTCCACTCCTAACCTCTCCGCCTTCATACCTAACCTCTCCGCCCTCACCCCTAACCTCTCTGCCTTTACCCCTAAACTCTCGGCCTCCACCCCTAACCTCTCTGCCTTTACCCCTAAACTCTCGGCCTCCACCCCTAACCTCTCTGCCTTTACCCCTAAACTCGGCCTCCACTCCTAACCTCTCCGCCTTCATACCTAACCTCTCCGCCCTCACCCCTAACCTCTCTGCCTTTACCCCTAAACTCTCGGCCTCCACCCCTAACCTCTCTGCCTTTACCCCTAAACTCTCGGCCTCCACCCCTAACCTCTCTGCCTTCATACCTAACCTCTCCGCCCTCACCCCTAACCTCTCCGCCTTCATTCCTCACTGTTCTACAGAACATGACCTATTTCTCACTGTTCGACAGGACATGACCCATTTCCGCTGTGCGATTCACTTATCTATCGGTATCCGACATGGGGAATTATTTATAAATATCCGACACGGCATTTTTTATAACAGCATATTAGGACCTACATACATTAAGACACGCATACATGTATAGTACAACAGCAGAATATGAGCGTAAGTATACAACAGCAGAATATGAACGTAAGTATACAACAGCAGAATATGAACGTAAGTATACAACTGCAGAATATGAGCGTAAGTATACAACAGCAGAATATGAGCGTAAGTATACAACAGCAGAATATGAACGTAAGTATACAACAGCAGAATATGAGCGTAAGTATACAACAGCAGAATATGAGCGTAAGTATACAACAGCTGAATATGAACGTAAGTATACAACAGCAGAATATGAACGTAAGTATACAACAGCAGAATATGAACGTCAGTATAAAACAGCAGAATATGAGCGTAAGTATACAACAGCAGAATATGAACGTCAGTATAAAACAGCAGAATATGAAGCCTACAAATGTAATCTAGACGGCTATATGCATGCCATTGATTGACAAAGCGGAAGCATTTAGAAGATATGAAACCATTTCCAAGCCAGATAATACATGTTGCGTATGTTTTTAGAGAGTCGCTAAACACGGCACATCGCATGTGTGGCGAAGGCGCGACATCAACGCTTCGTAATGGGTGAGTGGAAAAAACAAATAGGCAAAGCACCGAAAATAGTTCCGGTTCGGCAAACTCTGGCCACGTGGCCACGTGGTAGCGCTTCGTTAAAGCGAATATAATACTGAATTAGTAGTAAACTTATGTACTATGAATGGCGGGCGCGTCACAAACTGGAAAAGGACATGTATCACAACGCAACCCCGCGTCATAGCAATGACGTAAAGATATTTTTATTGCTTGCTCACCTATCATATAACTGATGATAAGTGATTCACCATGTTCCTGATTCTGGTATCACGATATTTAAATAGTGGCGGATCCAGAGAGAAGTGCGATAGGGGCGGGGTGGGGGTGACAATACACCGCCCGGAGCTTTAGTTGCACACCTTACATAGATCCTGTGCCGCCTTCCCGCACGCCCCCCCCCCCTCCCCCCCACCCACCCCACCCTACTGCCTTGATGCCAGGACCCCGTCTTATGGTCGAACTGTAGTTGCCCCCTTCTGTGTATATTCTATGTAGAAATCGCTCTGCATGCATGACAAAAAGTAACAGATGAGGCCATGTATTCCGATCACAGCGTGGTGGACTGTGGACCGCACTGACGTTGATCCCTGTACACGGCTTCGGGAATCCCCGGATCACACTCTCCGCCAATCCCTGCACACCCGGGGGACGCTCCTTGTCGTGTCACAGAGAGATGCGGCAAGTGTGTGTTGTGTGTGTGGGGGGGAGGGGGGGGGGGGGAGAGAGAGGGAAGGAGAGAGCGCGGTTGTCGAGAGCCTATGACGCAGATGCAGTAAGTATGGGTATATAATTGGTTCTAATCTAATAAGGGCCGCCCACGAGATTCTCGTGTGATCTTCTTGGCATGCGTGACCTACGTCGGTCGCGTCCTTTATCACTTGTCCATAGGGACGTCAGTTATCACCTAAACACATGTTAAAAATTTGGCGAAACTGATAAGGGGGCTTCTCATTTAAATGCTTCTAGCTCTTTAACGAGATTGGAGACATATTTTCGGAGATATAGTTTTCATACGTTTGGAGTTCAGTATATATTGGCTCTTCAAATGGTGTGAAAAGTATTAACATCTAGGAAAATAAGTAGTAAACCCCCCACAAAAAACTGTATCATAGCATATCTCGGTCAGAAAAGAGCCATGTCTCCAGGTGTAACTCACTTCTATTGTGACGGGATCTTTATATTGCACAAAGAAGACATTTGCACAGTAGGGGATCGAACCATGCAACCACGCAACAGATATATACGATATATCTCATATTTGGAGGAGACGCCCCCCCCCCCCCCCCCCCCACACACACACACCCATTGACGGATCCATGTCCAAGCTGCCCCAACATGCGGCCCACGGACGCCATGTGCTTCAGACCGCCAGGATCGCCGCCGGACCCGAGGGACTCGTGGATCTGGGTTACAGCAGGGCGGGGGAGTCGGGCAAGAATGGAGGTTCGCAGATCGGCTCAGATTCGGTGTAGTATTCCCGCTCTATTGGAATGACCACACAAGCACCCCCCCCCCCCCTCCACCCCCACACACACCAATCGCTGCTTCGGACATAATTCACTTGATAAACAAGAGATATTCGACCATAGGTCGAGGACGAAAATACATAAGTACATTTGGAAGCTGTATTAATGGCGACGTTACGAGTCGTCAGGGCCAATTTTGGCTAAAGGGCCTTATAGAGGCAATTTGGGCTAAATGCTGCCTTCGACAGGCAGTGTGGCACTGTAGGCGGAGCTTAATTGGACATCCAGTTTGAAGCCAAGGCGCTTCTCTTGAAGCAATATTAACGGTACTTTCGTATCTTTTATTTATTATGTCTTCGTGACTTCACGAACTTCATTTGACGATCACGACAATATTCGCGATGGCTTCTATTTTGTTAAGTATACCTACTTACGAAATCATGGGTGAACTCATGAACTTGTGGGTGATGGTAGCTATTGCCAAATTAGCTGAACATCAAGCAGGCCCAAACTTTCGTAGGAGCACGTAAGCTATGACGTTGACGCACACTTAGCCAGCTCGCCATAGGTGTCTCTGAAGACGACGTGTTTAAGTGAACATGAAATGTTGTTCTCAAGAGCGATTGCTTGACTCATTATGAATGGCGCTACGAATTTTACTTTTTATCTAATAATACGTCATCGTGACGTGACATGACGTCATTTGACGTTCGCGCAAATGTTCAAGATGGCTTCTATTTCTTTAATATGTCTACTTATCAACTCGGGTTATGACAGCTTTTGCCAAAGTGGCTAAAAGTAAAGCAAACCCAACATTTCGTAGGGGCACGTTGGCTATGACGTCATTTTTGACGCATACATATCCCCTGCGCCAAAACAGTTACACACGGCATAAACTGTCCCTGAACACGACCTGCAACGTAAAGCGACCCGAAAGACGTCATACCTTATAATAGCTGAGTAATAGCTTACGTACGATGTGTGACGTCATGACGTCATAGTGACGTTATGACGTGACGCACGACAACGTCCAAGTGGCAATACGCCAAGGTTTACTGCCTCAACTTATTCGATTGAAGAGCTAGGCGATAGAAAGAATAGTCCTTCAGCTATGGCTTGACGAAATGGCCAAAAGTTGCATTAGTTCATCATTGCGGAGACACGGAGACCTAGGACAAGAACAAAGAACACTGCATGCGAAGTGATATAGCAACTCATTTGTTTCTTTGACTAGTTCTCTGCCGATCGATGGTCCCTACCATTTGGCGTAAAGATCACAGCTCTGGCATGTTTTTCTTAATTTTGACGTTGTTTTAAAGATAGACACAATCTCCATGCACTCATCATTGGTGGCCCCGCAAAGGTGTCGTCCCAATTTGAAGCACTCTAGCGCCATAACTGAGCAACATCCGCCTGCTTGAAGCATTAAGTGATCTGTAGATGCTTATTGGCAACTAGTTGGCGAAAAGAATGCAATTTTAGCATTTTTATCTGATTTTTGACGATTTTTCTTTCAATGGCAGGAATCTGTATGTTTATCATTAGGCCAGTGGCTTCGTTGCCACGGAAACAAAAAGTTATACAGATATCGCCGTGTTTTTCTTATAACTTGCTTCAAGGTGATATTACCTCACTGTGTGGCGAAGGAGACTGAAATAGCTTGAGCGGAAGTAGGTCATATTCGATCAAGTTCATTTTTCCCCATAGGATCCCATGTTAAACGATTTCGACTATATACCGAAAAGTAATGTGGCTATGGAACCATGTTGACAGATTATGACTCAGCTTAGTATTATCCATCCACAGGTGCAAGCATTGAGTGGTGGCTTGAATAGGACACCCGTGGGGGCCTCTGCTAACACCCAAAAGCCGTATCTTTCACCATTGGCCAAATTTCTAAAAAAAATCCTGTGACGTCACTATTTGCTCCAATCGCATGCGATAAGCACTGAGGCTACTATGTATCATGTTTAACTAAGAAAAAAATGCCGGTGTCGCTTGCTGGAGGCACATACATACATACATACATACATACATACATACATACATACATATATAGAAACAGACAAACACGACCGACCGACATATGACAAAAATAGAAAATTTTCGTCATAATAATAGCCGACATTAATTATGAATTATGAAGAGCAAAACAAATTACCCTGGCCCCCTTCACCAGCTTAAGTGATGACTCATTAAATGATTAGGTATACCACCTATACCTTCCCCCACTCTTCTCCGCCCTGTCCCTGTGTCCACTCCATCGCTCCATAGCAACCACCCTACCGACTCGGCTATAAGGATGATCTGGACGCAGTGTTCGCGGACCCTACCTCCTCGGCTATAAGGATGATCCGGAGGGAGTGTGGGCGGACCCTACCGACTCGGCTATAAGGATGATCCGGACGGGGTGTGGGCGGACCCGACCGACTCGGCTATAAGGATGATCCGGAGGGAGTGTGGGCGGACCCTACCGACTCGGCTATAAGGATGATCGGGACGGAGTGTGGGCGGACCCTACCTACTCGGCTATAAGGATGATCGGGACGGAGTGTGGGCGGACCCTACCGACTCGGCTATCAGGATGATCCTGATGGAGTGTGGGCGGACCCTACCGACTCGGCTATAAGGATGATCGGGACGGAGTGTGGGCGGACCCGACCGACTCGGCTATAAGGATGATCCGGAGGGAGTGTGGGCGGACCCTACCGACTCGGCTATAAGGATGATCCGGACGGAGTGTGGGCGGACCCGACCGACTCGGCTATAAGGATGATCCTGATGGAGTGTGGGCGGACCCTACCGACTCGGCTATCAGGATGATCCGGAGGGAGTGTGGGCGGACCCTACCGACTCGGCTATAAGGATGATCGGGACGGAGTGTGGGCGGACCCGACCGACTCGGCTATAAGGATGATCCTGATGGAGTGTGGGCGGACCCTACCTACTCGGCTATAAGGATGATCCGGATGGAGTGTGGGGGGAAAATCCGGACTCGGCTATAAGGATGCTCCGGACGGAGTGTGGGCGGACCCTACCGACTCGGCTATGAGGATGCTCCGGATGGAGTGTGGGCGGACCCTACCGACTCGGCTATAAGGATGATCCGGAGGGAGTGTGGGCGGACCCTACCGACTCGGCTATAAGGATGATCGGGACGGAGTGTGGGCGGACCCGACCGACTCGGCTATAAGGATGATCCTGATGGAGTGTGGGCGGACCCTACCGACTCGGCTATCAGGATGATCCGGAGGGAGTGTGGGCGGACCCTACCGACTCGGCTATAAGGATGATCGGGACGGAGTGTGGGCGGACCCGACCGACTCGGCTATAAGGATGATCCTGATGGAGTGTGGGCGGACCCTACCTACTCGGCTATAAGGATGATCCGGATGGAGTGTGGGGGGAAAATCCGGACTCGGCTATAAGGATGCTCCGGACGGAGTGTGGGCGGACCCTACCGACTCGGCTATGAGGATGATCTGGACGCAGTGTTCGCGGACCCTACCTACTCGGCTATAAGGATGATCCGGATGGAGTGTCGACGGACCCTACCGACTCGGCTATAAGGATGCTCCGGACGGAGTGTGGGCGGACCCTACCGACTCGGCTATAAGGATGATCCGGAGGGAGTGTGGGCGGACCCTACCGACTCGGCTATAAGGATGATCGGGACGGAGTGTGGGCGGACCCTACCTGCTCGGCTATAAGGATGATCCGGATGGAGTGTGGGGAGAAACTCCGGACTTGGCTATAAGGATGCTCCGGACGGAGTGTGGCCGGATCCTATCGACTCGGCCATAAGGGTGATCCGGATGGAGTGTGGACGGACCCTACCGACTCGGCTATCAGGATGACACTAAGCCCCGCCCACGCTTGAGTCCTTTTTCCTTTCTCGTGAGTACGAAATTGACAATCATTGCTGATGGTAGGTAAAGTGAGCAGTACTCATCTCTGAAACTGGCAACAAAATGGCATGCTGCTATGTCCGATTTGTTCCTTCTACATAACGCAAGTGGAAGACCTTTTCTTGCCACATGATTGGATAAAAGCAACAGTGACGTCAGTGGATGATTAACAGCCTGGATCGGTCTATTATGACAAATGGACATGAACCAATCGTTAAGGCGACACGCCTCATATACCCTTTGGAGCGGCGCAATGTTTGCTTGAGTGTTGAATGTTGAGTTCAGACCCAAGGAAGCATCACCAACGCCTCCACGAAGAAGAGGGGCCGGCCCGGTAGCCCAGTGGGTCAGAGCGATCGCCTTGAGTGATCTGGCCACCTGAGAGCCTAACGGCACGTGGCTCGATGGTTCGAGCCCCGATGTGGCCATGCCATCTGTGGTCGCAGGTTAAAGATCCAGTGTCTTTCTTTGCAAAGAGTAGGAGGACTACCCGCGGGGACTTGGCTCCACCGTCCCTTCCTTCTTCCATGGACGCGATATGACCAAAAAGTGGTTAAAGTGTCCTGTATATACAACCAACCACGAACAAGGATTGCTCACAGAAATATGCCTCACCTGAGGCCCCTATCGACTCAGCTTTCGCTTTACGCGGTAAGCTGGTGGAGGGCTAGTGGGGGGTGGGCGCAGCAAGTAACCGAGCGCCCGGGACAAGGGTCATGTGCCCCTTAATACATACGGTAACTTTGGCCCTACGCGATAGCCTTCATACGTACGCTACAAACTAGCCACATTCTTGGGAAGTTGTGAAGCACACCTAGAAATACAGCGACGCGACCGGTGGTGCTGTTAGTGCAGCCTGTGCGAGCAAGTTAGCAATGAATATGATGAACATAAGATGTTAAACATCTGGCAACCAAAAGGGGGCTGGAATGTGAGAGCATCGAGTCTGTACGTAATTAAGTGGTTATGTAAACCATAGCGTACATCCTTGGCAGCCAGCGCCCCGCCCATGTAATTATGCCACATAGTCGCGCTCAACTAGGTATCACACACAAAATTAACTTCTCAATGCAGGTAAAGACATACAACCAATATCTCGACAGTTCGTCATGCATCGTCACGGTGTGTTTATGATCTGGTTACCTTGACACAGGCCATAAATCCAGTGTATCCTGAGTTCTAGCCGAGCGTGTAGCACGCTGCATGTGGTGGTGTGTTCCGGCTTGATCAGTATATGGTAGGCCCACGTGTACATTGAGCCTGTTGCTGGCCTGTATACAAAAGTAAGCACCCTTCAAGGGTAGAGTGGAGGGGAGGGTTTGGCTCGTCCGTCCGCTCAACACATCCAGAGAAATAATGTTAGAGGGAGAAGTATATAGACCGTTATATGTATCTGACGGTCTCAATCTGGCTGTCAATTTACTGACAGCCAAGTTCACAACAAATACGTCGATGGGGCAGCGTGCCATATATATATATTATGTACATAGACATATATATATATCTATGTGTGTACACGGAAACTCCCTCGGTTGTGACCCACTTGTGACGTAGTCATGACGTCAAAGCAGGTCACGCTCTAGTGGGGGCGACCTGAGTGGCTCAAGAGACGCATGGGGGAGGGAGTGGGGGGGAGTGGGGAGGGGTTTTTTGGTGACTGTCCCATTGAGGGGGTGGAGTGAGGAGGGGGTTGTTGGTGACTGTCCCATTGAGGGGGTGGAGTGGGGAGGGGGTTGTTGGTGACAGTCTCATTGAGGGATTGGTGTGTCATACGTGGTGTCGCTCAGCGGTACAGAGCGGTCGTGATACTGAGCTAGCACCCCTCTACTGGGGAAGCACCCCAATTGCTGTCAAGGGCTTGTGTGAGTCTTCACACCAGGGTACAAAACATGCAGCGTGGTGAATATGTAGGTAATCTTAATAATGTCACGTGCGTGCCTTCGTAAAGGGGATAAAACAAACAACAGACTTGAGCCCACCCTTTATCGTATTGGCGTTCTTGTTTGGAAAAGCCGTAAAAATTATTACACGTATCAAGTACATATATATATATAATATACTATATATCAATAGAGTGGGGATTCAGAACATTTTCATATCACGCCCCCTTTCCCCGTTTCATCGAAAGAAAATAGGAATAAAAATGCACCCGCTGGAATAAAATGAGGGGCGGCAGGGCAGGGCACCGCCCTCCTCCCGAGTCCCCACCCCTTAAAGTGTGAGGACCGTTGGTGCACGATGTCGCAAATCGCCCATCTGGAGCCCCACCTCTCATATAACGGTAATCCTGTGCGCCCGCGTACGTGTGGGGATATCCCGGATCCGTAATTGTTATTTATAAATATATATCTCTGATGTATCTGGTGAACGACAGATAGTGTCAGATGGTCGTGTGTTTGGCGGAATATGGGACTTACTCCCGGGGTGACGTGAAAAGGCAGCGTCACGCATGGGTGCGTCCGGTCCAGTGCACTCTGTGCCTCTTCGCTGTGCGTAAGTGTGACTTAGTAATATATGAATATACATGTATATATATTTATTTATATATATACATGAAAATATACTGCATATATTGGCGTCTATTGGGCCCAATCAGCTTAAGTATCTTGTCGTCCTTCCATTTTAGCGCCATTGTGTCAACATAACTCACGTATGACTCACGCCTATCATGTATTATAATAATACATTTCGGCGGCTCTAACATGGGAATAGGTGGATATTGTATATATATATAGAGAGAGAGAGAGTTATAGTGGCTTTTATTCGGCCTAATCAGCGTGACTAATAGTACTCCTGTTTAAAATAAACAGCTGGTCGTTTTGAGCCAGTCGTCGTATCGTTATTGTATAGACATATATATGACTCATACTATACCCTGTAATCCTGCTGATAAATTGACCATGTCCAGGCCATCACGAAGCCATCTGCATGGGTATGGCCCCAGTGGGCATTTGTCGACACGGCGAGACGGCGATTTTGAATTTCTTTAAATTTTAAATTGGGGCTGCCTTGAAATCGACATGCGACATGCAAGGGCGGTTCCAAGAATTTGAAAACGGTGGGGGGGGGGGGGGGGCATTGAAACTTGCGACCGGGGAGGGGGGTGGTCCACGCCTTAACATTTTTCCTCAAAAGGGGGTGTGGTCCACTGAAGATTTGTGTTCAGCGGGGTGGTGGGGGGGGGGGGGCTGAACAAAATTGCTACCGGGGGATCCGCCAATATATTTAGGACCGGGGGTTGAGCCTCAAGTGGCCTAAATTTTGTATTGAAAAACGGCTTCTTTCCTCCAAAAGGGAGGGGGGGGGGGGTCTGCGGACTCCCTGGATCCGTCCATGGAAATGGACCTCTTCTTTAAATTGACGTTGCGACATGGCTACCCCCCACCCCCCCTCAGGGGGCCAATGGGTGGTACAGGGTGGTGACGACACTCCCAAACTGCCGACCGATGCTAAGAGAGGGGTGGGATGAGGTGGGGACGGCGGACGGCGGGGTTAAAGATGGGCTGGTACACACATTTTTCAGCCAATGAGCCATCTCACTTAACTCACCTGATCCTCCGCACTGGAACGTCAATTAAACCTGGGTACTTACAATGAAGATTTGCATCGGACATTGCTTATGGAACGTTACCGACTACCAGATTACGGTCAGCGGTGAAATAGCTGTTTATGCCCCAATTTTACTATTTGAGATCTTCATGACTAACGAACCATAATGCACAAAATTGTTGAAACGATTAGTAAATTTCCTTCGTCTTTCCCAAGGCTGAAATGGCGATTGGCTGGATATCGCGTGGGGATGAGATTGTATCTTGGACGTCTTTTCGCCAATCCATCTTAGTACACTGCGAAATTCGTCTGGAGAGCATTTAATTCCATATTTGAGGCAATTTACTTTGGAAATCTCATTGGTAATAAAATCTACGGTATACACGTTGGTAGTTATGCGGGCAGGCTGAAGCAGGTCTAGCTTTAGCTTTGGCTAATTTGGCTTTTACATCTAGTTAGGTATATATATATGTGCCCGCCCAAATTACCCTTTTTTCTCTCAATGCCCGAAGCAGAAATCTACAATTTCTCTCGATGTGCCCATCTGAGACTGACTTTTGCAAAATTTCAGTTCTTGACCATATAGTCCAGTTGATATCGAAAGGATTCAAATAATTAACCTCCAGACGCTTTGTCATGAATCTTGGGGGGACAATTATAGTTGACATTTTTAACCACAAATTTCTGTGAGTGTCTATTTTAGATGCCCTTCTTAACCAGAAATTTCTGTCTATTTTAAATGCCTGTTTAACCAAAAAATTCTCTCTTAATGACCACAAAATTGCGTGGTTTCCTCTCGCTCTCCACATCCCCACCACTGTAGTAATGTAATGCCCCTCCCCCTCAGTCTATTAGCTATTGACCTATCACAAAAAATCGAACGACAACCTATCATTTGCCAACACAGTTGAATGAACCAGAAACCAGGAACTTTAAATGATTGTCTTAGTTTCTCAGTGGATGGAGAGAGGTCATTTTTCACATATAGTTTTTACTGCTTCGTTACCGCCATCTAGTTATGTCCGTGTATTTGATAAAAGACATTGAATTACAAGAGTTAAAGATAAATTGGCCAGTTATCCTAGGGATCCGATTATTATTTGGTGCGTCACCTAAAGCGCTCTACAGACGAGAGTTTCCGCGATTGCATTCGCCAGGTGGCGCGACCGACGTACTTCCTACTTCCTGTCCAGCCCTTTGTTTTGAGAAAATGTCAACAAGATATTATTTCTGATTCTTCGGCTGTTTTGTCCAAAATATATGCGTTGATATAAGCTTTTCATTGAAATGAAAATTCGATGGGACCAACATGACAACTGTGTGCACAAGTATTTTACGTATGTTGAAGATTTAATGGTCGATTTCATAAATGCCCGCTGTGGCAAGCCAGCTTGACTTGCTCAGTAACACATCTGTCCTGACACAGTGTCACTGTCACTGTCAGTGTCAATGACAGTGCATGACAGTGGCACCGACACTGTATGTCGCATACCCCACAGATATTTAAGCTGTTCATACAACTATTTTTTACCAATATCACAACTTTCAAAATATGATTTAAAATTTACTGGACAAGTGGAAAAAATATCTGTCTCTTAGATCTATCTTAGATCTAGCCACTACTGAGCCTGTGACACTGCCGTTGTTGTGAATGCTGAGTTAAAAGCAATTATAAGGTGAAAATCTCCAGCTTAAAGCTATTTCAACCACAGTGTCATGTACAAAAATACCTGCGGCGAATCTTACACCAAAGGTGTAAGTTATACCCCAGTACGATTTATATGGCTCAAGTCTAAATATTTTCCCACATCAGTGGGTGCAACTTATATACCATAAAATTAATGATTCATTTGGTCATGGTGCACCCAGGTTGGTAATTATTTTCTGGATGTACCAAAACAAACATAAATGACTCCCGCTAGTTATTCTATCTCCTATATTGTAAGGTATTTTATCAGTATGATATCGATAAAGCCTGATCCTGCTTAGTTTTGATATACAATTGATATAAACCCTGATGTCAAGAAAGATAAACCAAGCAGAGGGTGATAATTAGGAGACTAATGATTATGATGACATAAGAGATAAGAGTTCATGTATTGTAATCTCTTTGTCATATAACTTCTGTTCTCTCAGCCAGAAAAGCCTTTATAATGGAAGGAGTCATATAATAAAAGGTTATCCCAGTTAGGCTGTTTAGTTGCAAGCATCATGACATGCCCAATTCAAATTCATAATATGTGTGCTTAAGGCAAGTATCAGTTTGTTGACCTCACGATACAGTGTTCTCTTTCGGCTTCATATAGTCCTCAATGCAGCTTTGGCTACTTTTTCCCAATTAAGTTATCCACAATGGTATCAGCACTCTGAGTCATTGTATGAATCTGTTTTACTGCAATCAATCGATGCTGCAATGTACATAATCATTTCTCCTGCTCTGTCGTAATAATGCTTTAATAATAATAGATTGTATTTATACATTTTTTGCAGATTGCCTGTAACCTTGTAGTTCATGACCTTGTTTAAAGAGGTCTAGGAGAATGCAAGGTGAAGGTCAGGTGCGCTACCTCAAGTATCATGAAGGCAGCGTGATTGGAGTTGCTTTTCACCCAAAGGTACCTAACTATTATTATAACAGGAAAAAACTTCAGTCAATATCTTTTTGCCGTTAGAACATTCCATGTGTTGAGAATGACTGGCAGTTGTTTTTCTTTTAATTCATTTTTTAATAAACAAATTACTTATTAACTTTGGTGTAAACTTCATTTATGTAACAAGGTTATCACATTTTAATGACTGTTAACTATCAGTGTGAAGATTGATACTGTTAGTGTTACCAGGTGAAGCCCTTATGAATGTCGCAATAATACATGATCAGAGTCGCACACTGTTATCAAACAAACTCAGCTTACATCCTGTTAAAACATGGCCATTCCAAATGTGTTGGAAAAACACAATGTTGCAGAACATTTATGAACATTGTTTTTTATAGTGTTCCTGCTTGGGAGCTCTGCCATTATTGTCCCGACCCTTATCAGTCTTTCACTTAGTATTTCTTAACTTCCAGGATAGATTTCTTTTCTGCTCCGGTGCTTATGATGGAAAAGTCAATTTATATTCGGCTCAACGATATGAGTTTTTGCAGAGTTATGCAGTAAGTACTTTTATATTAGCTTTAGTCAATTATGATCACTGGTATAATTCTTTAATTGTTAATTCTGTGATTCATTAATTCCTAACAGAAATGCATATATATATTTTTGATCCCTTTGGCAACAGCTCTTTGCAATTTTGTAAAGATAAAGACCATAGTTTTTAGATAATCAATCAATGCTTATGACAGTTTCCAGGTCAAACTGATTTCATATATGATTTAATATATATTACCATCACCATTTTGTACTTTCCAGATAACAACAGTCAGTCTTGCAAGAAATGTTAATGCAGTTCGATTCAATTGTGATGGAAGCAAGGTAAAGTTGTCTTAAGGTTATGTTACTGCCAATGTAAACAATTCTGCAGAATGTGAATAAAATTAAGTGAAAGATTGACATTTACATGTAAGAATAATGTTACATGTTCCTTCTTAGTGGGAAATAGGGACTAGGAATATTTAACTTGGAAGGTAATCGTTACAGCCTTTGGATACACACCTATACTATGGCTAAATCCGGCAAAGCTAACCTTGGATGCTGAAAATGAGATACCGGACTCGCTAGACTTTTATGGTATCTGGAAATTGATAATATGGTTTCCCAGCATATATATAGTACTAGTAGTTTTCATAGTATACTCATTATCTAACTAAATAACTGTAATACACCACCATTGTACGAGTTGCCTTCTATCTCTGTTTTAGATCCTAGCGAGTACAACTGCCAGGAGGCTAGCAGTCATTGACATCTCCCGCGGTGAACAGGTGCTTTCCTATGATAACTGTGAGTCGGTTTCAAATACTGGATACCTAAATCATTGTCTCAATCTTATCAGCGTTAATCAATGTCTACTGTCTCTTCCACGAAATTTTAAAGTATGTCACTATGAGGTATGGTGTACAGAATGAGTAACATAAATCAAGATTTTAGTTACGCCGGTAATCAACTTGGAATTCGAAAATAAAACATAGAATAATTAGGAAGAAATGTATGACAGCAAAGAAATGGTTCTAAATCGCCATAAAAGTGTCACATTGAAAACAAAGGATTGTATTTTCCACATCGGAAACAAAGAGTTGGTTTGTCGTATTCATGAGTCTAGAGACACAAATTGGGGACGGAGTGTCAGCGTCCGATGATGGTCACTAAATGGCATTTCCTCCTTGCCGTACAGGTGCTTTCAATGGCCGTGACCGTGCCGGGCTAGCTGCCGACCCGTCCAACCCACAGATCGTGGCCTGTAGCTGTGTCAACGGCAAGGTGGGTCGCGTCCCCAAGGCAACGGCTAGCCAAACACACTTGCAAGAGATCAACATCAGTAACTAGAAGATATACGTGCCCTTTATGTATTACATGGTATCCCTCCACGTGGCTCTGGAGACACCCGAATGGTCTGGTGGTTAACGTTTTGTCGAGTGTACTCTGCCAGGCCAGCCATCGTGCCGGAGGTTGGGTCGGGGATTCGCCCCCCGCTCTGAAAATATCTATAACCGTGCAGGAAAAAGAAACTGTTGCGACCGGTTGCTGTAACCCTTTTTTAACGTGTGTGTCTTTCAGGGTCTCACCTTGTTTGATCTCAGGATGCAGCTGCCCTTAGATTTTCTATATGATGTAAGTATTGTTACATTTATCATATTAGAGTGCCCTCCACCCCAGGCCTGTAACATGGCCTGTGAGTTTCATGACTTGTGTATGTTTGGCCAATGGTGTTATGGATATTTTTAAAGTTATTAGGATTTAATGAAATAAGTATTATTTAATTTAGCAGCAGTGGGCGCTCAGTGTAATGTGATGCCGTTGTTACTCCATTTGTACCGATGTCTAGGTCTCTATACGGTTGGACATGTTGTCTGCAGCTGTCCATCATGTCACGTGGCGATTCAGTAATTCATGTCAATAACCGAAAATGGCTTGAAATGTGTATGATTTCCTTCCCCCCTCTATATCGTTGTGTGCTTGTTTCAGATTCATTCCGGTATTATCCGTGACGTCATGTTCCTGGACGGGTCGTGGCCGTGGTGTGGGGGAGAGAGCGCCTTGGCCTCGGTGGGGGAGGACGGCATGTGTAAGGTGGGTGGGTCGGGGTGTGGGTGGGTGGGGGACGGTATGTTTAAGGTGGATGGGTCGGGGTGTGAGTGGGGGAGGACGGCATGTGTAAGGTGGGTGGGTCGGGGTGTGGGTGGGGATTGGACGGCAAGTGTAAGTTGGGCGGGTCGGGGTGTGGGTGGGGGAGGACGGCATGTGTAAGGTGGGTCGGTCGGGGTCTGGGTGGGGATAGGACGGGGTGTGTATGGTGGGTGGGACGGGGTGTGGGTGGGTCGAGGTGTGGGTGGGGATAGGACGGGGTGTGTATGGTTGGTGGGACGGGGTGTGGGTGGGGATAGGACGGCGTGTGTATGGTGGGTGGTGGTGTATGGGAGGCTTGCGTGTGTATGGTGGAAAAAATAATGCTGAAGGAATACAAAAAGGTTTTTATCGTCTACAAAGACTTGATTCCGAACCATATTAGATTTTACCATTGATACATATACACTATATATATATATATATATATGTAGGTGACGACACTGGATGGACGCTGTCTTCACGCCTTCCAAATGGACCAATCACAGCACTCCGTGACCGCCACTCCGGAAATGTACAATGGTGCTCTTGATGACGGTTTTCCGAGTGAGTGGGATATACTTTGCCGCGTGGCGGAGACACCAGTTTGGTACAGACGGCATGCGTTAAAGGGAACCGGTAGCCTGGCCTCTAACGCTGCTTTACCGATTCATATAATACCCAATTGTCTATCCTCCAAATTACAGAATTTTTCGTCCTATTGTGTGAGCAAAACAAGAGCGCGTGATCATCGCTAACTCCAATCATGGCATTGTTGCGGAGTCAATCGTCGCAAGACGCATATCAATTGTTTGGACGGTACTTTTCCATGAAACACTAAGATCATGGTCTACTGCGCGGCTTGGAACTGCCGCTATTCATCTGTAAATCGCGGCCCTGATCGCTCTCTCCGCGAGTGATAACATAAGGCGGCGCCTTATGTTAACGACGCGTTAACACTCGCCAATTTATTAAATTATTATTTAATAAATTATTATTATTAAATAGATTAAATTAGGTTGGACACCCGCTTTAAGGTTATGGCACTCACTCAACGTGTGTTTCAACTTATACAGTTTGCTTGTAGCAAAGGCGTATTGCAAACCTGATGCCGTTTTGCCATCAAGTCATTATTATATTAGTGTCAGTTTTAGAATTTAAAGCATTTTTACAGTGTTTTCCATTATAAAGTGCCACATGCTATAGTTAATGTACCATATTTTCGTGAAGATCATATCATCTTTGGAGGATATTCCTTTCATTGCTTTCAAATTTAGTGACTTGGGTTTAAATAAAGTTAACCTTTAGTGAGTGAAGTAAACTGTCCCCCTTTGCATGTGTTGTCCAGGTGTGTTGATGTTCGGGGGCGAGCGTCTCTCGGCCTATGTCCCGGACTCTGGAATCAAGGAAACCCTCAGCGTCAACCGAGAGGCCCCCATCTGGAAACTCAGGTGATCCTCGCGGTCGCATCCACGCATGTCGTCTGCATTTCGTCTGGCCTTGATCATGATCAGGGAAGTGGCACTGCGCTGTATGCCTGACGGCGTTGTTCAGCCTTAAGTCAAATCCATGGCTATTAATTAAATAGACGGTGACAATCTTCTGGAGATTTTGTATCATTGTATGCTAAATCGGTGTGCTTGGTGTCTCCTGGCTGCGGCGGGCCATTTCCCTTGACCGCGCTATTATAGTACAACATAATGCGACACATTTAACATACTTCAAGCTATGACTGGAGACCCTCCCTTGCTCAGAGGATAAGCTGGCTGAGCCGCTCACCGGCAGATCGTGGGACATATACCTGCATCGGCTGCAGGTTTCACCCGACCTCATCTCATTGACCCGGGAGGTTCCCTGGCCCAAGTTATGGAGAAAAAAGTGGCCTAAAGCTCATCAACATTTACTATCTTGTTTGACGCTATGTCTATCGTTTGTCCGTTGACGCAGGTACACGTCACATGGCAGCCTGCTGTACGCGGCCTGTGAGGGGGGCGCCGTCCACCGCTACCGCCGCTGGCCCGACCGCCACGAACCCCTGGGGCTGGTGTACCGACACCGGGGCGAGGTGGCCGACATGGACATCTCACCCTACGATGAGTGTATCCTTAATCTCCAGTCGGGTTGTCGCGGTTAACCGCGGCTCGATATGCTCTGTATTTCAAGTTGATTGGGTATTGATTTCACGCCTGTACCTTTATTGGTGACAGAACGTCCGGCTTGGCGTGTCAAACATAGACAACACTAAGTGTGTGTAGTAAGTGGACGTGATGTCTTCCACCTTGATGTTTATATGCATGACAGATGCTGCAACAAATTCTTAACTATCGCATGCAGATCTAATCACAGCTTCCAAAGATCGATCTGTTGGTGTGCTGCAGCTAGGGGGACCGAACCATGGACCTTCGGAGTACAGCGAACTCACGTGACCACGGCTTCTCCTAGCGCCATCCAGCGGAATTTACTAAAAACTATCATAATAATGGCCGTCCAGCCGGAATATGCTGGCTAGCCGTCGTCATGTTGATGGTCGTCATGGTGATGGTTGTCGTGGTGATGGTCGTCATGGCGATGGTTTTCACTGTGATGGTCGTCATGGTAGCGTGGACAAAGTACCCATGGATTATGGAATTACGGAATTATGTGTGCAGTGTGCTTGATCGACAATGCGGCACCCGCTGAAGCCATCGACATTCAGTTGTTGTCCGATTGACAGAGGCATGGTGTAAACTGCCTGTATCGCTTCACCAGACAGTTAATTTGTATCAAATGGAATTACGAAAGAAAGCGGCCTGATTGCTCGCCAGTTTCACCCAGATGACTTGGGAGCTAGATCTGCATATTTCAAGTAGTTGCGTATGATGTAACCATCCGCTGCAGTTATTTTGTTACAACTAGAAGAGCTTCACGGTTCCATTTGGAAGCGGCCTAACTAAATGCAGAAGTCCCTCGCCGAGACGCCAAGCTGCTTTCCACAGGGAGTTCGCCAAGAGAATCAATAGAAGGATATACACAAATGGAGACTGGAGTATGAGCGGGGTTTCAAAGCACGCGACGTTCCTACGCCACTTTGGCATTTCTGTGGCTTCTGTGGCTTCTGTGGCTGCATTTACATAGAGCTCAGGGAGCAAAGTGTTTGCACGGTTTCGCCTTTATACCTTTTATTGGACGCAGTCCTCGCTTTTTACTAAAGAGGCCATTTGCCACATAAAATAATACATTTTTGGGATTGAGATATTTCCTCAATGACCCTGTGAAGTTTTCTTCACTTCGATATCGTCAGTATTAACTTAATATGAAATATTTCAAGATAATGACTTTACTTATAGTCACTTTGACAAGTACAACAAAGAGTAGCCCTGAGCAATACAAAAAAGTCATTTTGACGAGTTTTTTTCTCTAGGCAGCTAATTGGGGTCAGGACTATAGTCTATTAAATGTGTTCTGTTACTATTATGGGATGGGAATGTTAATGAGTTGTTGACGTCACTAATTTGGTGATAAATGTCACTTCTGTCTAATGGTTACCTATTTTGTGTCTGTGGCTCCCGGTTACTTCCGGTTTCGCGTCTTGTATTATTATTTTATCCTTTTGCCGTATTACAGCTTTCTTTTGTTACGGCACCCCTTTTACGTTTCAGAAGCTTAATCGTGTTATCAGGGTACGACAGCCTCAGAGGTGTCCTGCCGTTTATGGCACTGTAGGTTGCAACCATCTCCGACTCAGGCACTTTTGTGTGTAACGATTGGTATCTATTTTTATTTAATGAATTGTGCTTGAACCTCTTCTTTCTACTACTTTCTGATTCTGTTCTACTTCCAACGCCTGCCTCCTCTACCGATTTGGCATATATTGATGGCTTGTTGAAATTCTCACCGCACGGAATACAGTAAAGGGGCAGTTGTGGCACCTGCCTAATTATTTTCTTTAAAATGTGTTACGGTTATTCATTATACTGTCATTATTATTCAAAACATTTAGGAATCTCGCAAACTGAAACCAATCTGTAGGCTTCGAAATCCATTATATATTTATGAATGATATTGTACTTCTACAGAATTCGTATTAATGTACACGTTTAAATATTTAAATGATTGTGAACAATGCGTGTTATATCGTATATCGGGATTTATTTGACCTTTATATGTATTGCCTGAATAATATTTTATAGCTGCGACGAATAAATCAAGGTTGCGCTACTTGTGGTGTCGTTATCTGCTGCTATGTTCAATTACTGTAAATTACCGTCATTGGTTGGCGTCCGTCCGTTTGCGAAAGACAATGATTTGCAGCTTTGTATTTGAATTGAAGTAGTACGATTTGCGTCGCGAAATTTGCGCTTATGACTGAATAAGCTTATCTGTGACCGACAGAGCTTACCACGGTCGTCGCATCGGCGGCCTGTCGATAGGTTGGTTTGTGCTCACTGGGCGCCTAGATTGGCGTTGTAAGTTCAGTTTCTCAAACCAGAGCCCATTCCCACACGCACGACTCGTGCCCATGCTAGATCCTTCCAAGAGTTTGAATCGATGCCGAAAGCCTTTATGTCACGCTTGCAAACATCCTTAGATCCTGAGCGTTGGCCGTCCAGTTGGCCTTTTGCCGTCGGCAAGCTCACCGTTGAGCACATCCTCTGAAATGCCTTATCTGGCATACGATGAACGTTGCCAAGCCAAAGAAGACGCCTTTGTTTCACAAGAGCTGTCGGGAAGTCAGTTAATACAGGTGCTTTATTGTAGACCTAACCGGCGCCAATGGTTAGATAAACTAAGGTCATCTTCCCAAACCAGGGTTCGTTTCACTGAGAGTTACGAGCTCGTAACCCTATCATTTACATGCTAACTTAATGACCGATGATAAGTTTACGAGCAACCGAAAGAAGCTTTAAACAGCTATAATTACAGATATTATAAGGGTGCATCAATGAGTGAAGTTTAATTTCCAGCTAATACCAACTTAATGCTTATAATATATTAATGATCAATCCAATATTTTCCCCTATCTCTTGGGCCCGCGCAATACAAGTTTTGAATTTTATAAGTGTTAAAAGTTAAGCCATCTTAGTGACCCCCTGTAATACGTACTTTTATCTTCAAATCGACCCGCACTTTACAAAATAGATAATTCTCTAAACCAGGCGGTCAGATCCGAAGAGGATGGCCGGGTTCATACCGTATGGTTGTTGACCGCGATCGCAAGGCATACGGTACGACATGTAAGGATTTAAACTTGGCGGATTGGCCAAGGACCGATCAATTTTAAACCGGAAGTGGGTATAGTTCGCCGCGAGCGAGAACAGGACCGAGTTTCGCATCACGGTCGACCCCCGCGTACAATTTTGGTCACTCTGAACTCTCTATGGAACGACATTGGCCACATTTTTTCATTTGTTGCGGGGATATCCACTAAATAATTATCCTTACTTTGGAAAGAGCAGCACAAACTAAATAGTGTAAAATATTGAGAAATAAAAGATAACTACTAAGCATCAATATTCACGGGTAATCCCCACTTATTTGAGAAGAATCGTCGTTTATTATCATGCGGGACTGCTCTCGATCGCGGCGAACTATACCCCACTTCCGGTTTAAAATTGTAGGCGTCCTTGACCAATTTCACCCACCCTCAGGCCATGGAGGGTATAGACTAGTATTTCTCAATGATAAGGGCCTTTGCCAGAATATTGGCTTAATACATGTGGTGCTGACTAAACTGGCATATTTCTACGCCGATTAAACGTGAAACTGTTTTGAACACCGATTTTATTTCTCACAGAAGTTGCGGGCTGAAGTGTTCATACACAAGGATATTTGGCGACCATTTATGAGATATATATCACATAATTAACCGCGGCCCATACCGTAAACAGAAATTCTTTCATGGATTGCATACCATATTAGCACACATTATGAAGATTAAGAAGTTGTCTTCCTTGAATAGAATAATAGCGGAAAAGAGAAGAGATTTTTATATGATACAGTTTTCCGATAAACAAAGTCCTGGCAGGGTTGGCAACCGTTATAGGAAGACTCCTATGCATAAAAACAGCGAAGGCCAATATTGTTGGATATTCAAGCTTGAGCACTTAAACCTAAAGTGTGCTCTTGACAACGGTATTTTAGCACAGAATGTATTATTCCTCTTGATTGTACACCATCAATATGATATCTGATATTCCGATATTTGCACCTTGAAACAACTTTATTTAGGTTTATTTAATTCACTGAAACAATGCCCTCGGAGTTGAATAAGACTGAGTATAGTTGTATTAGCATGAATTTTCGCAACTAAGGATATCTCGAATATTAGGCTTAGCAGCTCCTCCCCTTTTTGAACACTCTTCCGCTTGTTTAGATAAGTGTATCGAATAATTGCAGCAAGTAACAGTAAAATTAAACCATTTAGAACTCTCAAGGCAATTGCGAACGTAACTGCCATGATTTGCATGATTTAAATTCACATTTTCAATGGCGGAAAGACGAATACTACGTATCCATCTCTGGGTCTCACTATTCAAGCATCAAATCAAATCAAGTGAAATAAAATAGGACAGAACAGAGACAGTGGGAGTACAGGCATCTTGATTGGCCAGAATATGCGTCTGGATCAGCTCACTGACATGGTAAATACGGATCATCATAAACAGCAGAGCAACAGGATGTATCAGAAGGACCGGTAGGGAGAAAAATTTAAATGTGCTCAAGTCTCGGTTAGCAACTGCGCCCAATAGACGTAATAGTGAAGTATGTATCAACAACCGCCCATATCGTTAGCAGTCTAGAGTGTAGTCCAAGATACGTTCGATTACAGCGTATTTTCTCACCAAACAGGTGTCCGATAGCAAGCGTCCGTTGGTTTTCTTAACTCGATTCAAAGTAAATAAATCGATGTCATCACCGTTATTATGTGACAGGAGTTTTTTTTTTCAGTTTTCTTAAAATGAAACCCATTAATCTGATAGAGAGGCATACATATACAAGGGTTGCGTGTTTATGCATGGACGGAATGTGCAAGAATTTCGAAATATATACAGACAACATACAGGTCTACAAATGGTGCTTAAAGCTTTAAATTCAGTCTGTTCACTATGTACAACACAATTTAAGTTCAAAAATAAAAAAATTAATTAAGTAGCGACGGATTTTCTTTCTTTTTTGTACAGCGTAAAATAGCTTGAATAACGTAAGCATTGCAACGGTGAAAACCCTTGTACATTGACTAGAATTAGAGTGCGACGAGCATGTATCAGCTATTCTGCTATTTTTTGCCCCTCCCGACCCAACAGTTTTAAAGATAACGCGTTAAACTTGATTTTGACGACAGACCTACTCTTACGGGGTAAAGGAGAAGTGTTCACTATAGAGGTCACATGGTACACAATAGCAAGGCACTGTGGGCCTGTGTTTCGAGCCCTAGCGACCAGGTTGTCGTAGACATAGATTCAACTGTATAAGCAAAAGCCGTTCACTGCGGACCATCAATCTTGTCTCGTGAATATGTACACAACAGTTTTGTTGTGATTGTATGTGAAAGGTGAATACATACCAATAACGGACCCCGAGCACCGGTACAAGCTACAAGCTCCATAACAGGTGGAATACACAACAAATATGTGACATATTGGCTGGTGGCAACGGTTATATCAACTCAAATAATATCAAACAGTTTCAATGGCTCATTATACCGCATCAAATTCACTCAACAGGAGCTTTCGCATTTATTCCTGATACATATACTCATCAGATTCAGGTATTACCAAAACCCTCATCTGGCATCACCATTTTTACTACACATATCACCCTTCCTCAAAATTCATTCATTCTTCATAACCTTTTCTCTCTTTCTCTCAATCCGAAAAATAAATCCAACGACACGATGAACGTTCAGCGACGCTGTCGGTTACCATAGCGACCGTCGTCACGTGATGACGTGTCGGCGCAGAGCCGCATCTTCCTGTTCCCCTTCCTCATCTCTAGGGTCGTCGAAATAGTCGGCGTTGATGCTGAGGCTGAGCTCGGCATGAGGCATGGGCAACGGCATGTCCCCGCCGTACAGAGGGTTGGGGCTGCGACTGTCGAAGTGGGTACTGTCGAACGACTGTGTCATGACGTCACTGTCGCTTTTAATAGACGCCGACGCCTGTTGCGGCAAGCTCAGTGTGTCCTCCTCGCCGTCATCCGTCTGGGGTTTGTAGGAGAATAGGATGTTGGTCGGCTGACTTGTCCTGCATCAATTAAAGGAGAAACCAACGATTTGTTCTAAGTTATGTACCATTTTATCAAGCCCACCAGACGAAGTGGCGACAACGGTTTCAGTTCCGTTGTCTCATGATAATTATAGTATATTATGCTACCAAACACATCACAACAACATATGAAGAACTCTGTTTCTGTTCAATAATATAGTCATTTCTATCGACAACCGAATTACAAGCAACATGTTTCCCAATAAACCTCTTTTGGAAACTGGTCCCATGCAAATACCATGGATGCAGGGTCTCGTCTTCTATGCGAGTGTTTACCTGAAGAAATCCCACAGGAAGGCGCTGTACACCATGGGAGCGAAGCCCGTGAAGTAAATGTATGTCGTCAAGTCGACGACGCTAGAAGAACACAATTACGTAACGTTACAGGGTCACCATGGCAACGTAAGGCGGCAGGCAGATAACGCGGCCAGGTCAGACCTATATCTATGACGTCGATGTATTTACGACGCCAGACGATTGCCTTATAACTGGTGTCACGTGTCGCAATGAGGATTGTCATTTTGTCATAGCAACAATACTACATCACATACGTTATAGCGCCAAAAATGTCGCCACGCAAACGACAGTTTACTATGACGTCACACATTATCCGAAGTCAAGATACAGCGGTAAGTGAAGATATTTGTCTTTGTGCACTGCATTAGGAGCTTAGCGACATACCAAATAATTTACAATCCACTACATATCAGATAAGATATGCGCCATATACATCACAAAACACATATAAGAGGGCTTTTTCACGAATGCGTGACTAACCATAGTCCAGAGTTGACGTGGTAATACAACAGGCCGCTGCCTATAGCTTGAACGAGGTTCAGAACAGCAAGGAATCCACAGTAGACATAAAACGATTTTTTGGCTGGAAGGCAAAGATATCGCTAACATTGAGAGGCAACTTTTTTAAAGTTAATGTGGGGTACTCACAATGTGATATACAATGACCCACCCCCGCCATTGTAATGACAGTACACAGTTAATGTGGGATACTCATCATGTGATATACAATGACCCACCCCCGCCATTGCAATGATAGGACACAGTTAATGTGGGATACTCACAATGTGATATACAGTGACCCACCCCCGCCATTGCAATGATAGGACACAGTTAATGTGGGATACTCACAACGTGATATACAATGACCCACCCCCGCCATTGCAATGATAGGACACAGTTAATGTGGGATACTCACAATGTGATATACAGTGACCCACCCCCGCCATTGCAATGATAGGACACAGTTAATGTGTGATACTCACAATGTGATATACAGTGACCCACCCCCGCCATTGCAATGATAGGACACAGTTAATGTGGGGTACTCACACCGTGATATACAATGACCCACCCCCGCCATTGCAATGATAGAACACAGTTAATGTGTGATACTCACAATGTGATATACAGTGACCCACCCCCGCCATTGCAATGATAGGACACAGTTAATGTGGGGTACTCACACCGTGATATACAATGACCCACCCCCGCCATTGCAATGATAGAACACAGTTAATGTGGGATACTCACGATGTGATATACAATGACCCACCCCCGCCATTGCAATGATAGGACACAGTTAATGTGGGATACTCACAATGTGATATACAATGACCCACCCCCGCCATTGCAATGATAGGACACAGTTAATGTGGGATACTCACAATGTGATATACAGTGACCCACCCCCGCCATTGCAATGATAGGACACAGTTAATGTGGGGTACTCACACCGTGATATACAATGACCCACCCCCGCCATTGCAATGATAGGACACAGTTAATGTGGGATACTCACAATGTGATATACAATGACCCACCCCCGCCATTGCAATGATAGGACACAGTTAATGTGGGATACTCACAATGTGATATACAATGACCCACCCCCGCCATTGCAATGATAGGACACAGTTAATGTGGGGTACTCACACCGTGATATACAATGACCCACCCCCGCCATTGCAATGATAGGACACAGTTAATGTGGGATACTCACAATGTGATATACAGTGACCCACCCCCGCCATTGCAATGATAGGACACAGTTAATGTGGGATACTCACAATGTGATATACACTGACCCACCCCCGCCATTGCAATGATAGGACACAGTTAATGTGGGATACTCACAATGTGATATACAATGACCCACCCCCGCCATTGCAATGATAGGACACAGTTAATGTGGGATACTCACAATGTGATATACACTGACCCACCCCCGCCATTGCAATGATAGAACACAGTTAATGTGGGATACTCACACCGTGATATACAATGACCCACCCCCGCCATTGCAATGATAGGACACAGTTAATGTGGGATACTCACAATGTGATATACAGTGACCCACCCCCGCCATTGCAATGATAGGACACAGTTAATGTGGGGTGCTCACACCGTGATATACAATGACCCACCCCCGCCATTGCAGTGATAGGACACAGTTAATGTGGGATACTCACAAGGCATGGCGAACCGCTCTCTAAACGACGTCCACGGCAAAATGCAAACCACTGCATATACCTGAATAATAACAAAATAATGGTACCTGTATATCTGTCTTAGGTTATGAGGTTTACTCCCGTGTGAACAGTTCGATAAGACAAAGGGTCAACATAAACCAGTTTAACTCAATTAAACTGGGCATTCGTACTCTAAATGACAATAAAACACTTGCACAACATATTACCAAAACGTCTAAATAACCACGTTAATCAAGTGTAACATTCATACCACTTTAATGGGTCATCCTTTTAAGCATTGACTGTTACGAAGCACATGCAGACAGTTAATGGAATCCTTGATCTCGATCACAAACATGGCGTCTTAAGTCGCACACTCGTATACTTCATGCTGACAACAATCGTGACGGCGTCACGTCATGATGTTCCTGAGCGTTCGCCCACATTATGAAGACGGCACCGAAGAGGCGTACTTACAACGAAGAAGAAAATAGAGCTGGCGAAGAGGAAGAGCATGCCTCCGTGGCCGAATATCATCCGGCCTGTAGACTTGTCGTGATACATTTCATCGTCGTAGAGAAACTCAAGCACACCCTGCGGTAGAAAGATCCCCGTATAGTTAGATGGTTCGACAAGACACCTGTCATTTTTCATCGCTGGGATGATATACTACTTCAGCACGTTTCACTCACTGTTAGTATTTAAAAAATACCCGATTTGCAATATTTAGTATCCACACCTGATGTATATACACATTCTATCAGTAGACGCTTCAGGTAGTCCAACTGGCCACTGGATGGAATGAAAATCCCGGACACAAGAATCCTTGCTCGTACGTTACGATTTGCAGATCTGGTTTGAAGTATTTTATGGGAACGCAGAATGTGACGCACTGGAGTGGTTGTGGTTGTGGCAGGCATACCACACCGCTTATAACGCTGCCATCCATTTCAATATTGACCCGATAACTTACCTGGGTGGTGGAGTAAACAAGCGCGACGGAAAACGTGACAAGCAGCACGCGCTGTATGCTAGTCCGGCTGTCAAGGTGACCTGCAAAAAAAACTGATTCTTAATGCTTAAAACGCCGATTCATTCATCCAGAACTTCTTTGGCCTTAACAAATGACAAATTGTGGAAAAACTACCATCATAGCATGTCGAATAAATCTGATTTGAAATATCCGCACCAAGCCAAAGAACGTTGAAACTTACATTCAATTAATGGACCTTAATCAGCACTAACCAACGCTAATTGTAATGGAACATAAAAAGTTGAAAAGCGTTAAAATAAATAAAGCGCAATAAATAGATACAAATAAGTTTAAATTTAACCGCCTATGACGCTCGACTCCTTGTTGGATTTTGGTCAGACTTCGCTATGAGCGTATACTTCGATATAACTTCGGCTTCAGTATGACAATGTTGCACTCAGTGCGTAACTCACCGAAAGCCAAGCCGAAGACTACCACCGACAGCTCAGTAGCGAGGAGGAAGAATCTGACCGTCAACCACAGCGCCTAGAAGGACATTGAAAATCATATACATGTATAACAAAGTCACTTGTAATAAAACATATACTTTTTATCCAACTGTTACTTCGAATATTATCTAGTAATATAATATAATATCTAGTATATTTTAGTAATAAATGGTAGCAGCCAAGTTCCTCTGACACTGTCTTTTAAATGAAATATTAAGTTTTTGGGCAAATTTCGTGCATATAAAGGCTAGAGGAGCAATAGCAACCTTCGGGGCAAGAAAAAATGGGGTTAAATGAAATAGTCCACAAGGGTACGCACCCATGGCCTGTTGATCGGCACCTCATCCTGCTTACCAACTGGGAGGCTCCCAAATTAACTTTTGAAGAGTAGTAATTGTTTAATATTTCACCTTATCAATACTCTCATAAATTATAGTGCCGGTGTGTGGTAGCCCGCGTTACATATTTTACAAGGTATTGAATATCGTTCATTTTCTAGCAGATCGCTAGACGCCGTACTTAGTGGGCAAGACAGCTCAAAATACGCAACTGAGAAGATGTGGCTTCAGACAGTAATGTACACTCACATAGTCAATTTCGCAAGCTCAGAAAACGGTGTCGAAGCCGTCCAAAACACATCATCATTGATACATTTATTATGCATTACTGTCTTCGTGTTGGTCCACACAGCCTTCGTCCGCCACGTACGTGCACCACTCGCCCTGTTGTTGTTTACAACGATGAACACATTAGCTATGCCAATTTTCGCCTGTGTAAGGCATTGATGCCACACGAACAATCAACGGGGAAAGACCAGCGCACGGTCAGGGGCGAGATATGTCATACACGCAAGGGTTCCACATGGTTGTCTTGGCAGTGGTTGCCCCTCATCCAGTCTCACTATGGCGTCGCGCAACAATGGTAAGGCTTCAATATCGCCTTTTTCACCTCGAATCTGGGGGCGTTCATCCCCTCATTCTAGTCTCAAAGTGTTTTCATTGCACAATACGGCCTTATTTTCCATAGAAGGGGCGTAAAAACCACACTACCTGGTGCCGTTGCATTGGCATAACTTCTCGTTAACATATGGAGGCTATTGCGGCAAACACAAGCAAATGGCGGCACCCAGATGGGCTACCTTGCTGCTATCTCACGACTCCGCCACTAATTGTATTCAACATGGTCTTGTAAAGGTTGTAAACTCGAAACATAATTCTGAGCCAGTTTTGTACACATAGTTTGCCTGGATCTGCTAGGTATATTAAGAACAGTGTAATCATAACTATGATGTCGATTGTCATGTCAATCACTGTTTTATTTGCCGTAAGTTAATTGCCCGAAATATTAGAAATGTAAGTATATTATAAAGCTGTCTACGTGAGGTGTGTTTGTCTTTCTTTCGAATACCTAACGTGTTGTCCTATATATACTGCTGTTATCTTTTGGCTGTCACCGTGCCACTCTGAACATCCCAATGATGGGCGGCTCCAGCGCCAGCGACCTTAAAGGCTTTAGCTAGAATCTCCTGCCCAAGTTCATCATGTGTTATACTTCTCGTCTGTATTTACGTCGTACTTGGCTAAATAAATGAATCTTGAATCATTCTTGGCATTAGATTCGGGAGAAGATGGTTAGTTACTGATGCACAATTCTCCACCAGCTAGTTCGAATATCACGAGCTTCGAGATGTCAAAATGATGCTTTAGTTGGGTGACCCAAGCTTCTCGTGAAAGCCAGAGGGCATCATTGGATCCATGATGGGGAGTGTACTCTTACCTTGCCGTATGCTTGCTTCCCTGTCAGCTGTTTTGTGTTTATATTGCATAAGACTTGTTCCGCCTCTTTAGCACCCATCGAGTTATAAGATCCAGCTTTTGGTATCATGGCAGTTGGTGGGTTGCTTTAATTAGAACGCTTGAACATGCCTCAAGGGGTAACCAAGGGGCGAAGAAAGACATGGGATCTATAATAAACAAACCTTTGCACAGGAGAGATTCAAACCACTCATATTTCGCTTGGGCTGGCCCAGCTGAGCACAGTCAACAATAGCCGCACGCGCGACCTCCTAGGCCAACCTCCTAGGCCAAACCTCCTAGGCCAGACCTCCTAGGCTACGGGGTTACCCCAAGGTCCTTGATGGAGACTAGACCATATAAACTGAGTAAATAAACTCTTAATTTAAATCCAAAGAGTATTTCGTACCTCGTCGACGTAGTACTCGGCTGGTAGGGCGGCGCTGACCGTCATGGAAACGACACAGCGCAGGACGCTAATCACAACAACCACAAACACCTGGAGACAAACACAACAACAAGCTGTATACCAGTAAACACAGGAGGCAGCACTATTATAAATATATGTATATGTATATACAAACCAAGTTAATGGAAACATACACCCCATACATTTTCACTATACTTGCACCACCAGTGATACTTCTCTTACGTTATGTGAACACATTTACCGTAATTTCCGGTGTATAAGTCGCAGCTTTTTTTCGACGCGTCCGATGGGTGCGACTAATACACTGGTGAGACATATATAAACCAAATCTAAGGTTTTCTTTCGGGACATCCCCCCCACCCTCGGAGATCGGGTGTCGTTCTTTCATCGTCCCCAGTTATCATAATCCCATCTGGCGAATGGTACGTCTTGTTTCGCATATACCGCGTTAACAATTTCAATATATTTCTTGGAGAAATCATAAGATTTACATATATGAGGCAACGCCCAATCTCGCGATCAATTGGCAATGAAATCAGATCACTGGCAGCCAATGAAAATAAAACATCAAACACATTACCATTCCATAGAAGGCCAGGAAGATCGGGCTGCTGGTCCTTCTCAGCTTGGAGATGGCTGTGCGGAAGTAAATCAATAGGAAGGCCAGGAACACAGCATTGGGGACCAGAATGATCAAATCCCAAATGCGAACTCTGCAAAATAGATCTTCATATATATATATATATATACACCATAAAGTTATCCCTAAAATGTCACAAATATGAACAAGATTAAATAAAGCATCCATATATTATAACCTCATAGCAGCATTAGCTCCATAAATTAGATAAAATTGTTTTTATCGACAATGCTGAAATAATAATTCAAGCTTAATTATAAACCTCTACTGGGACAAAACATTAGGCTTGTGCCTAATATTTTGTTTCAGATAACATTGTTTCGAGGCTTCCCCAGATTTCCCTTTTTAACTGATAAATCAGGCTAAATACCTAGTATTTTACAGTGTAATACTAGCACATCCCAATCTTGCCAAGTACCAATTGTAAGACATGTATAATGTGTCAAAGAACTTAATGACAGTTGACCAAGGCCATTTACATAATTAAAAGAGTCACCTGGACACAAGTATCTACATAATGTATTGATAATACCTGGAACTTAAGAGAGCTTACCCGGAACTTGCGATTTCTGAGAAGAGTATCCATTGACACACAGATTGTGTAAGTGGAATATCTGTAGTGTTAGGTTTAAATGGTGCAAATGTAGTCATGTTGCTCTCACTCTCATTGCCCAAAACAATTAGTTCCTCTTCCTCAAGAACGCGAGGCACATAAGGCAATGGATGAGCTCCCATCTTGTAATGCGACATGGTATCTAGAAGCAATAAAAATTACTGCAAATAACATCAATAATGTGAATAATTGTTCTATTCAGCTAATTATGCAATATAAATAAATAACATAAACTTTAAATATGATGTTCAGGTAGCTTGTATACTCTTAGGTACCTATAATATATGGTTAGTTATCCATGTAAAGGAAGAGCTAAATCAAAGAACACCTCTCAAGGTAAGAAAAGAGGAAGGGGCAGGATCCCATTCTCCAGCCACATATGAGGCCTACACCCCTTTCTCTTCTACACTTTCACAGTCAAATCATCCAGCGGGCAAAAACGGATAGCGGTCGACCATAAGAGCAGTGCCTATGAGAGAATATAGTCTAAAGATAAGTTTCCTAAAAGAAAAAAATATTTAGTTATGAATTCAAAGAGAAAAAAAATTTTTAGGCTTAAAAAGCTTTATTGTCTTAGCGGTAAGTGCAGAAATTTAATTCTTCCTGGCCTTTTATCGACCAATCAGGATGAAGAACACTGCGCTGGTCACTACGTCACAGGAGCTGGTGATGGCTTACATGTGCATGTAAATACAGGCCAACATATACAGAGAGATTTCTAGTTTTATGATGAATTCACCTGTGGAACATGCATATGTATATGAGAACTGTTTAATATACCCTTGTCATTGACCACACTATAATTTTATAGGTAACAAGTGTTGACTGACTAACCATCTAAATTTACTATAGAAAGATTAAACTAAGGACTGGTTTAATTATCTGTGTATGCGTGAGGGGAGAGGGTGGGGTGGGTGATCGGTGCCGAGCAGGGATAGTCACCAGTTGAGAGGTTGCACTGTTTCACTTGTAAGATGGTAGTACCACAATAAAAGACCTTTGTCCTCACGCTACACAATCCAGCCCATACGCTTAATTGTCATAACATAAACCATATATGTTAAAGCCCTGGCCGCTATTGAAGCGATTGAAGGCCAGTGAGTTGTTTTTGAACTCACCAGTCAAATAATTAATGCCTGGTGACAGGCTGCAACAGCAGGTAGGCGAGGTGGGAAATATCCACAGGCACAGTAAATCAGTGGAGGGGGGAGGCCAGTGGGGGGGGGGGGGGGGGGGCCCACAACGCATACTAAAGACACAAGGTGTCCAACTCCCGCTCGAACTGAGTGACAGGCACCCGCTTCAACCCCCAATATCGCACCGTTAGCGCGCTTGACGGGCCCCGTAAATGCCTAAGTCTGATTTCGAAGTAATTTATTTATTTCATCAAAAAGTAAATGAGATCTGTACTGCCGCCTAGCCGCGACAAATAAAGAATTATGCAACGACAACAACTAACTCCGGAACAGATTGAGCAAAAATGGCTGACATCGCGAGAATTCGCCTGCGAGATCTCAGGCACACTGCGCGATATGACGATTGGTCAGCTTTCACATGACGCTCATGTTGGGAGGTACTCCTAAAATCTCTCATTTTGATTAATCACATCATAGGGAGATGCTCTGCAAATGTTCGTCCCGATTCAATAAATTTTGAAGTTGCATCCCTTGTGTCACGTGACACATTTTTCGACTGCCAACCAATCAGATTCATCTCGCTGCCTGATGTCAGCCATTTTTGCTCAATCTGTTCTGGAGTTAGTTGTTGTCGTTGCATAATTCTTTATTTGTCACGACTACACGGCAGTACAGGTCTCGTTTACTTACTGATGAAATAAATAAATTACTTAGATATCGGACTTAGGCATTTATGGGGTCCGTCAAGCGCGGTAAAGATGCGATATTGGGGGTTGAAGCGGGTGCCTGTCGCTCAGTTCGAGCGGGAGATGCACACCTTGTGTCTTTAGTATGCGTTGTGGGGCCCCCTAACCCCCCACCGGCCTGCCCCCTCCACTGATTTACTGTGCCTGTGGAAATATCGGACAGCTATCATGACATCATCATCAGCTGCAATGCACTACCTCTATGATTGGGGCAGTGGTTAGCATTCAATCAACGATTACTCTGTTATGAGATTGATAAAAAATAGGCCTATGTCCTTCTGAGGAAAAGCTTTGCCTCTGGTTTCATAATCATAGTTTCAATAAAAAATCATTCGTCCCTGACCCTGGACACTTTACTAGTTTAGGTCTTGGCTTTCACTTTAACCTATCAGTATCAATGACAAACGGAAAAATTACGGGGTGGTCACAACATCTCACCAAATGCAATAGCAATTTCCGCACGTCTAACTGTGTATGTTGACTGTTATCAAGTTTTCAATCGTTTATAATCACTAACGCATCGCGACTTCACAAACGACACATTTCATTGCCTCCTCCATCACAAGTCTATGACAACTTCCGTCTTACCGTCTTATAGATCTAACTGATTACCGAAATTTGAGAGAACGGATTTCAATGAAGAAATATATTTGGGTCCTTCTTGGGCAACTGAAAATTAGTCGTCGTCGACAATTATCGAAAGAAAGTGCTGACAATAAGTTATCTCTTTGCTAGATTATGGCACCTCGTTCGGAATAGTGGACGAGTGGCTTGCTACGTTATGATGTGTTCCAGGTTATTCAGCCAAGACAGCGTTAAATATAAATTCATGAATACCGAGGCGTCATGTTTCTGGCCAGTATTTTTCGCAAAATATTTTAGGCATATAAGCTAATTGGCAAAACTAGGTAGCAAGGGCTGCAGTGTTAGCCAGGGCCAGCCTACCAATCATTCTTGCTCTTGTGAAACAAAGACGTCTTCGTTGACTTGGAAACGTACATCGTATGCAAGATGAAAGCCCATTCCAAATGATGCTCTCTACGGCAAACTACGATACAAATTCCTGGGAGGACCTAGCATTCGAAAAGAGGGAATTGGTCACGTGTCGTGCGGTGAGTGAATGCCACCACGACAGGCTCTGGTTTGACAAACTGGACTTGAAACGCCAATCTAGGCACCCAGTGAGTACAAACCAAGACATATCGACAGGTCATCGATGCGACGACTGCGGGAAGCTCTGTCGGTCACAGATAGGCTTGTTCAGTCATAAGCGCAAATGCCGCGACGCAAATCGTATCACTTAAGCTGCAAAATCCATCGTCTTTCGATGGACGGATGCCAACCACGGCAAACTGGCCGCCGACAAACGGTCAACTGGACGGCTAAGGCTCAGTTATAATAAATAGTCTGGAAGAGGTAAATGGCGACACGCGACGCAGGCATATTTGACATATTTGATAAATCGACATTTTACATTGACCCCCAAATTTCGACATTGAGGATCTAAAAAAGCGACATTGAGACAGATATAGGGCTGTACAGTTCTCGCGGGTTCTATTTCCGGTTTAGGTCTTTTGGGGACCAACAAAAAAACACGTGCTCTTAGAACGAGTGCGCATCACGCTGGTGCCTTGCTGCAACTGCGTGACTCGCACTCATTGGAGTCAACGTTTTAGTGTTGGGAACCGGCCGGCTGCGCGGTTTGTGCGTGAAAAATCGAGTGGGTGTGAAACTATTTTTGTTTGCTTTGGTCCAGGCATGGCTAACTATAAAATCATAATATAATTAAAGATAAGACATTTATCTCTCCATAATGCATGTGGTCACTTCGATGAGGCTGTTGGAAGCGTTGTATTTTGAGCCAAATCATCGATGTTTACAGTTCTACGACAAACGGAGCACCATTGTCATCACCTGCTCAGTCCATATAAGGAGCGTTGTTACGTAACCATACATACCGCGCGCAGACACGCGCGTCATGATGATTATTACGTCATACGACATGGAAAACCCCACGCAGCACATTAGATCGCCTGACACTGACAGTCACTCATGAGACAACCGCATTCTGGTTTATCAACTGCCTAATCGCTTATATATTACATAAATCTACTCGGATGGTTATAATTCGGATATGCACATAACTTCAGTGGTTATTTGTGCTTCCAAGGACAGCTTTAGCCGATCTTGTGTGTGAGGTGAGTGAAGGCAAACAACCGGAAGGTTGGCAGCACGTACAGGCCGTTGATGCTAGGCATTGACGTAGAGCATAGGTATCCCTGTCTCGTCGGTTCTCGATAAGATCCCGAAGTGACTGTACAGCCCTATATAGTGGCATTTAGGTTACACACCATTAGGTCGTGCGTAGAAAAGTATATACCGTCAAGTAGTGCGTAACATATGATGGTATCTCAGGGTTATATGGTTACTGGTTATTTCTTTCTTTGTGTATATTGTTTCTTTTACTAATATTTGGCCAGATTGCTGCCTGTCGGATTAAGCTGTGGCGTATTTAATCATGATTGCGGACGTTGCGGGTGCGTGGTTCGGTCGACCTCATCACATGCTGATTCGCTGGGTGTCTAATTTTCGGGGGGGGCGCGCTAGGAGGGGTTTAATACTATGGGCTGTAGCTAAAAATATCGCACGTGAACCTGAAAGGTTTTTTTTCTAGCATGGGGTTGAAAATTTGGGTTTTTGCATTACTTAATATGGGGATGGTTTCTATTGGTGTGTAACCTTTAAAAAAACGATACTGAACTTAGCCAAAAAGCGATGCGAAACGCCGTGAAAAATCGACACTGGATGTTTTCAAGCGTGACATGAAGACTTTCGGCATCAACTCGATTTTTTGCATGCCAACAGAGGGGATGGGCACGTCTCGAGTGGGAGGGAATAGCTCACCACAACGGGCTCTGGTTTGAGAAACTGGATTTTGAAACGCCAATCTAAGCGTCCAGTGAGTATCGACAGGTCATCGATGCAACGACAGATAATCGCAACTCTCATTACTTAAACCAAAACAAAGCTGCAAATTCGTCGTCTTTCGCAGACGAACGGATGCTAACCCAAAGCACCTAAACCGGTAATAGAACCAGCAACAGCGCCCCGGAAGAAAGCCGAATTATCGACATATATTGTGTATTTTGGTATTTTGTGCAGATTAAATATGGCGATGTAAACAACTGGGGCCAGGATGATGTTCCCTCTCTATGAGTTGGGAAAGTTTCTAAACTTTCCTACTCATTTTTACGATCAACGTGGGAGGAAACAATTATGCCCGCAGTTTGCATTCACTGACGCCGCTGGACGAAAAACGTTGTCTTGCTTTTTTGACAATGGTGAGACATGTGATGACTGATCCCGTCATTTGATAACTTTTAGGAATTAGGCCTATGTATGCTATACTACTATTCTATAGACTTCAAACCCGGGGGCGGGGTTGTAGGTTGTTGTCACATGACGAAATCAGTTGATTTTAAAACGGCACATAGTTCTGCATGTAGGCCTACAAACTGCTCAGCATGTCTCGGCCTGCTTTTCTCTTCCTCAACGTTTTCCTTGGCCTGTCACAAAAATGTTTTTTTGCATCGGGTGGGGGGGGGGGGGGAGGGGCAGCATCACTGTATAGCTGTGATAATAGTAGGGTAATAGGCATAGTAATATGTTGTAGGTAAAACCTAGAAGGCGAGCGTAGACTTTGACTTTGTTGTGAAGCAATTTTTTGGACCCCCACTGATGATAACTGGGCTAAACTGTTTCTCATAACCTTAGTTATGACTTGTTCTTTTTAAAGGTGAAGTTTTACATATTATGCTATTTTGTATATTTAATATCAAAGTTTTGGTACTGAAAAAGTAAATCTAGTAGTCTAGTAGTACATTTGATTTGTAGTCAAGTGACCTGCCCCTGACCGAATCTGTCATGATTTAGGTTCCTATTACCCTAGGTTGCTTTATTTGTGATCTGTAAAGTTTTGTTCGAGAGAAATTGCCATCTAAACATAGGCTAAGGCAATGAAATCAATTTCCATCCCCTGGTACATTGACTGACCGAAAATGTTTGTTCTCAAAGTTTAAAAGTGCAGTGTTTTATGGGGAGGGATCATTGCATGGTGTAGTTGGAGTGCCATGGTCAGATAGATGTGGCCGGCAATAGTTATATTCCTGCCTTCCTGCTCCCTGATTTGGACTTTGATTTCACGACTCAGCTCATGTAATGAGCGTGAGTAATTATGCTCAAGATCTCTAGAATTTGAAACTGGACGACTGGTTGACTGGGTTGTGTTACGGTTACCCAGTGTGAAGCAAAGTACTGTGAATATTTTTTTAAGTAAGGGTGGTCCGCCCTCATTCAACGCAGCAAAACCAGCAAGAAGTAGTCTACGATAGACAGAGATCCCAAATGACACGCAGCTGTGATAGAAGCTTTTAGTTTTGAAGTAGATGTGCTAAAGAAAGGGAGCACAACTTGTTTTGATTTGATAATTGGACTACTGTAAGAACTTACTACTTTTTAAATATAATGAAGAATGCTAATGGATAGATTTTCGAAGATCTTGATAACTTATCTCTAGATGTAGGCTAATCTTAACTGAAGGGTTTGTAATAAACCAAAAAAAAAAGCAATTTTTGCGCCAAATTGTTTAAAGCTTGGATCCAGCTTTGTATATTACCTTCTAGCTAATCTATATTAGAAGTTAGTTATTTGACGGATCCTACACAGACGCATAATGAACTTTCAAACAACCCGTTTGAATGAACACAGATGTTGCTTTGATTCGATAATTAGAGTAAGGTTACTTTTTAAAGTAAGCTTATATTAAAGAATGCCAATGGATAGATGTTCGAAGATCTTAATAGATCTAACTTATCTCTAGATGTAAACTAAGCTTAATTAAAAAATTTGTTAAAAATCCGCCAAACAACAGCAATTTTTGCCTCAATTTTTTTTAAAGCTTTGATCCAACTAAAGTTGCATGTGGAATTGTTTCGCTGTTTTTGAATGCCAAATTTGCGTATAAGAACACAAACCTTAGGCCTTAAGGTTCATAACAGACAATAAACACCTACCATATCGCTCACCAATTATCTGCCAATGAGGAAAAAATTTCAAATTCATGAATTGTCCGCCACAAAAATGAAAACTTGTGCTGATTTGAAACGTCATAAACGTGTGTAAGCAAGTCGTTTACCGGTGCCACCGACAGGGGGCCCAAGCGCTAAATTATATGAGACAATAGAAGCGTCCGGAGCGCCACTTTTTCTTTGGCGGTGGCCGTTGACACTGCTTGTGGTCAAAGGTAACATTTCCTGTTTATGTTTATTTTGGTACAGCCGTTGCAACGGCCAGCTCCACATGTAACTATTAGCTTAGTAAGTCTTACATTAATTTCCAGCTAGATCTGCATTAGAAGTCTATTTTAATGAAAGGCTAAAAGACGGTTGTCCCAATCAAATGGTTCCCTTAGCTTGTCCAGGAACCAGTACAAATTTCTTGACGGATCCTGCACGGATGCCTGATGAACTGTCAAATAACCCAGTTAATTTAATGTGACACAAATAAGTGGTGAAAGTCATATGATTATAGCCTAAATGTGATGTTAGATCTAGCACCTTTTGGATCACCAACCTTGATCTATATTGACAAAAGCTGAATTAGATTGTAGACCTAACGGATCTAGATCTGGATCTAGGCCTATAGTAATTGGACCAGTGATTGCGCAGGTACCAGTGATTGCGCACAAAGCAAAAGGTGGTGAAAATAATATGTAGATCATTTGGAATCTTACAAAACAGATGTCAATGTAGCTGTCACACATGAAGGCATCTGCCTGGATAGGTTTGGATACAAATTCCTATAAATCAAATCAGATTTCTGCAAGTGCGCAATCACTGGTACCTGCGCAATCACTGGTCCACCTTCTATAAGCTTAGATCTAGAACATGTAACGCGTTAACGAAGCAATTTTTGCCTCAAATTGTTTAAAGCTTAGATCCAACTTAAACTAGATCTAGGGAACTTACATTAACTTAACTTCCAGCTAGATCTATATTAGTCAATTAGAAGTCTATGTTACTGAAAGGCTCAGTAAACATTAGCTAAAAGAGTCAAATGGTCCCCTGGTCAGGGTCAAAACTGTTCTATGGATCCTACACTGGCGCCTGATGAGCTGTCAAATAGATCTAACTCCTAGGCTAGATCTAAATATTACACAAATAAGTTACCTTAGCACTTTAATGTATCACCAACCTTGATTTAAATTGACAAAGGCTAGACTTGAAAATGTTGTAACATCAACGAAACCTGTGGCGGATTTCACGAACGCAGTTTAGCCGGCTACGGGGCTTAGTCGACTAAAGTTACCATGTAAAAGATGGGCGATTTTAGTCGACTAAGCCCCGTAGCCGGCTAAACTATGTACGTGAAATAGGCCACTGGTAAACTGCTGACAAATCTGAAACTGTCGTCTGCGCGTTCGACTTGTGCTGCCACCAAGCGAATGCATCGCGCGCGCGTGTTGAGCGCCCTCTGTCAGGAGAGAGGAGGAAACATGCATGTTGTCGCTATGATCAGCGTTTCATCAGTTGGAATTATGTTTTTGTATTTAAATTATCTACCAATTATGTACATTCGTTTGTTAATGTGGGGGTTTGAGCTGCATATAAGTTTTTGACAAAAAAAACAAACATGAAATTTCCCAGAATGCATTTAAACGCATGCGCATGTCACACCACTGGGGGTCGACTTCCCGTTGATTTTTTTTCGCGCTTTACAGTATGGGATTGAGATACAGATTTTGTCAGTTTTTTACGTGTGTGTTATCTAAAGAGCTCGCTACGCTCGCTATAATACTCAATTGTCTATCCTCCAAATTACAGAATTGTTCGTCCTATCTATAACTTACAATAAAATTTAGAAGTGACCGCCGGGCACGATTTCGCCGCCTACCCAGGCGGCAGCCATTTTGGAGATGTGTCCGCGCTTGATCAATCAGGAGGCGATACTCTAATTTATTCAAACCGGAAATTGCGCCTATTGTGTGAGCAAAACAAGAGAGCGTGATCATCGCTAATCTAAATAGCTGCGATTCTAACTCCAATCATGGCATTGTTGCGGAGTCAATCGTAGCAAGACGTATATCAATTTGTTTGGACGGTACTTTTCTATGAAACACTAAGATCTTGGGCTGCTGCGAGGCTTGGAACTGCCGCTGATCATCTGTAAATCGCGGCCCTGATCTCTCTCTCTGCGAGTGACAACGCAAGGCGGTGCCACATGAATAGTCACAATACGCGTCACTGCTCCCGGCAAAATGGCGCTCTGCTTGACATTGCTGGGGGCGGGTTGCCCTAATTTTTTTTCTCCTTACCTGTCGGCCGAAACTAAGCGTTAACACTCGCCAATTGAATTTAAGGATGTAAACTTTCGGTGCAGATCGCGATTAAATTAGGTTGGACACCCGCTTTAACAAAATTCCATATACACTAAATTTATTCATCACCAATATTAACAATATGAGCCATTTTATCACAAACCTACCCAAAAAAGTTAAAGATAGACTGGGGCAATTATTTCATTGATTCGTGACGTCACAAGATAAATAGGTTTTATTGCATAATACAGCAAACATGTCTTTTGAGCATGGTATCTATAGGAGGGTCGGCGTCGTTTAGCATCAATTGGGATGCAGTAATGCGAGCACAATTATTTGGAATTAGAGGTAGTGAGGAAGAAGAAGTCAAGGAATTTACTTAGGCAACCGGGGCATGTTTTCAAGCCACCTTGACTGAAAGCATAGGTCTAAAGCGTTGTTGTAAACTTAGGCCTGGAAATGGACCCCCTCCCCCACTTGGGTGGAGGGGGGCAGGGGCTCCCTTGGTCATCATTACATGTATGTGCAGTGGAAAAGATCCCAGTTATCCCAAAAGACCCTATAGATAATATTTTCTGTTCTATACAACAATCCACGACAGTGGTCCCCCTCTGCATCCATTGGAATTTACCAATATGCAGATTGCTAAGGAACTGTAAAAGTTGAAATCTGCAAAACACCATTTGCACAACAGTCATTTCGGAAGAGGTGTGAACGTTTCACTTATAGAAAGTGATGAATATTATATCATGGGATCTAGATAAAAAACCTGCAAATATGCCTTGTAATCATCTAAAATATTAATTCGGCGGCCAGCAGACAAATAGGTGAAAGCTACTAAGTTGCTTGTCACAACTGGATGCCATAACGTTTGGGTTTCCACAAGTATTACTATGAAAAGCATGTGATGACACATGTTACAAGATTAGAGTGCAGCATGTTTTTTAAGCTAGGCCCATAAGTGCCACCCTGCTTTCGAATGTGCATGAACAATTTCTTTTAGATTATAAATTTTATTTAACCCTAGATCTAGATTCTATGTGTACGATTCGATGGAAAACCCTGAGACGGCCCATTCTCTGGGTTGTTGCTACAACCCCCAAGAACACACCTCTAATGTCATAGATCTAGGTCTATCTATCTTGCTACCTGTGGCAAATATTCATCATGAGTTTATGTTAACCAAAGTAAACATCTGAGTTGGAGCTTTCCTGTCGCACATACATTCAAACAGAGTGGTGCGGGCAGTCAAATCGAGCGGTTCATCTTGTGACATCACAAATCAATACTCTGGGCAGGGGTTTGGAAATGGATTGTTCGCTGCTTGAATGTATTTTGGTGAATTTAGATATATAATATTGATGGCATAAGAGACATTGTAAAATAGTTCCCCCCTGATAAATGGCTTTAGTAACCACTGGGAATTGTATATTTGAAAGTGATTTAGGAACAAATACCCCCCAAAGAGATGGACTTTAATGTCTCATTATTTTTCGGATGTCTCATAATTTTAAGGAGCTCTGGGACACTGGGACCCACCCACTGGCCTACCTATCAAAAATAGGTACCTGGATGGAACACTAAAGTGTTAAGATATGATGTTAAGTTTATTAGATGGATAAATATATTTATCCTGTGGAGTGAGTGTCTGCAATATTACAGGTGTAGATCAAGAGGGGGACCACTCTATGATAATCCCTTATATATTATTTAAAGAATTAATAAAAAACAGTTAGAAACTTTCTTCATATGTAGTGAACTATAGGCATATATATAGTATAGAAAAAATGTCTATGGACCTGGCCATTCTATAGGGATAGCAAGTAATAAGGTAATGGTAAAGACTATTTGGCATGTGTTTTCATATAATTTTTTACGTTATTAGGCGTCTTGCTTCTGTGGACCCTGGAAGGAAAGGAAGCACCACAGATCCTACAGTTGCCATGGTTTCCTGAGAAGCAGATTACTACAATGTGTTTTGCGCCCTGTGGATCCTGGCTAATTTGTATCAATGATGACAACAAGGTGTACAATATCCCTGTACTTGGTTTGTTGGTAAGTATAAACAGAAGAAATTATCAGATTATACACTTTTATAATGTTCTAAAAGCAGCAGTCTTTTTGTATCATCTGCATACTGTGTCACTGTAATAAACAACTTCAAGGCACAGGTGAAAGACATAAAATTTCATTTTATTGATATGTCATAATTATTTAAGATGTCAAAAAATATATAGACCTACCATACTGCATTTGGTATGCATAGAATGGAAAGAAGGTAAATGTATGATATTTTGGTCAGTTCCTCAATTTAAGTATTGTGGTAATAAATATACTGGATATGTAACTGAGCTGGGCCAGAACGCTTGGATTACAACTTAGTACACTTAGTACTTTTACAACTAATAGCTTACCAATCAGGTAATTACCAATATATTCTTGTTTTGACCTGTGTGTTCCAGAGGCCTGAGTTACCTCAAAGTGATACTTGGAAGTCTGATGATGTCACAGAGATCATAACTTTGACATGGACAGGTATAAATGGACGGATCCAATATTCCAGCTCCCTCCCTCGGCTGTGTCGTTATCCATATGCATCTGCTTTTGTCACATAGTGCTAGATGTTCTTTCTCATTTTGTGGTAGGTATCTGCATGATCTACCGTACATAACACAGTAAGCCTACAAGGTGACCAAGCATAATTTTGCTATTTCCGGTCAGGACCTGGTAATAAAATATTGATATAAGTTATGTAATTAGCAAATGAAACTTATGCTCATTGACAGTGATATCTCTATTTGACATGCAAATTATGATTTTATTTGACGGGGTTTTAACAAAAAAAAATCTTTGTACGGTTGTTTTCCTTGTGAATAAAGAAGAATTCGACCCACAATCTTCAACTACATTTATTACAGGAAGGACAACTCATAGTTGCTGGCTGCGGAGACCAGTGGATGATGTTCTCGCTGCTGCGAATGAGGTCAGTGATTTGGCATGTGCAAGCCTCTTACTATCTGCTCCCTGACCCAGTTCCAATCCTGAATAGTGGCGTGCAAAGTATATTTGGGATTTTGCTTCTTTTGTACTACATAATTGTGGTATGTTGTGTGATGTGACGGGACAGCAATAATATTGCTACATTTTGTTTGATGGCAGACCGGGTTGGTGACGCTGGTCAATCTTTTGAAGGGGGAGAAGATGGCAGGACTAGACATGGGTGTGCCTATCACTTACATGTCGGGGATGCCCAGCGCTGAGAACGCCTCAAACATACTGGTACATGTATAGCTTCACTGGCGCCTACTGTGGCAGGTTGCAATATATTATATAAAATTTCCCTCCATATCGAGCTCTTTCGGTCATTCTGCTTGTTTGGAAGAAACATTTCCCTTTACTACTGTGTACATTAATATAACACTCAATTAATCGACATATGTGTATGCAATTTCGTAGGTCTTTGTTAAATGCGTTAGTGTATCTGCGCATGGCTGTGGCATGTAATCATATTGTATACTGTAAATCCACAGGTATGTCATAGCGGTTTCATAACTTCTACTGTGCCATTCGTCAGGATGTGCGTATTCATATGTAATGCATTTATGCGCAAAAGGTTACAACCGAGACTTGTGAGCACTGGAAGATAGCTGTGAATTTGAGTGACACGAAAAATGATCCGGAAAAAAAATCATCAATTGGTGCACTGAAAAACATGGCCAGAGCAACCATGAAGAAGATGCCTGCGTGGACTCACACAGGTATATCTCAAAACGGTCAAGTCATAGATATTTGTCTTGAACTTATTGACATTTTTTCAGCGCGGTTTTTGTGTATAACAAATGCCCAGGCTATGGTAATGTACTGCCATAACTGCAGTACCCGATTCATGTATGACCTGGTAGTATTTCTGCGGAAGCTGCAGATAAAGTTGATTGATTTACTACAGAATCCTATAGTGTGATAACATATCCCGCGTCTCTACAGGCAACTCAATTCATGTTAACTAGTTATAATTTTACCCTTTAACTGACATAAAGTTTAACTTGTAAGCCTGTGTCCTGCTCCGTCGATAGTTACAGATGTAGCGCCCGGCGACTCCAGTGTCGTCAGACTTGCTCACTTCCCGACCACAACCGTCTTATGCAAGCAGTTTGTCCGAGGGCGTCACGTGATCACTTGCCGGGATGAGAACAAATGTATTCTGCAGGTAAAGATCTGCTTTTGTTTTATGACGCTGCACAGGTTTGTTTTTCGACACTGAGTTAATAATATAACCACCAATATTTTTTTATTGGTTTCGACCAAAAGGACATATAATATATATATATAGACATATAATATATATGGACATATAATATATATATATATATGGCCATGTAATATATATATGTATATGTTAATGTACACTGTATTCCTTTTTTTGTCCAGGTGTACGACTCTAACCTGCAGTATAGTCCACTGTACGAATTCAGGGTGCCACCTGACACTGCTAATGCGGTTTTGACTGACAGACTTATATTTGTCACATCTGAAAAGTGCCCATGGAAATTGACTGTGATAGCCGATCAGCTTGCCGAGGCTGGTCAACTCGGTCAAGTGAGAGCTTTACCTTATCTATCGCTTAATTATCTTATCACTTAAATCTTGCATAGAATGCGAATGTCTACTTTTCCCATTTTCTATTTACGGGTATAACGGTTCGAGGCCTTCATCTGTGTTGTATATATACCTTCTTTTTTAATGAATTATTGTCAACTTCGTAATCTCTGTTATGATCATCATTATTATGTATAAGCTTTACACACCTCATTTCTTCGCGTAGACTTTCAACAAGAGGTCCATTCTGCAAGAGTTTCAACTGGATAAATCAGAACATATATTGGGCATGTGGAGGGCAGCGCAATGCCAAATCTACTATGATGCAAATCATTCTAGTCTTCAAAGCCACTGTGATACTGCTCTGAACATTTCAAGAAAAGTGACTCAAACAAACTCCGTTGCTGGCAGTCAGAATCGCGTCACTCTCGCATTGGAAGCTATGTTAGCGCCAGAGACCCGCACTCCTCCTGAGGAATGCATTGTAGTCACCAACAAGGCTCTCTATGTCGGTCGACCCAGGTATGTATGCAGAGCTTCATATTCCATCTGATAAATTTATTTTCCTAATAGTTTACAAATCCTCAAATACTTTAAATCATACATTACGTAACGTAAACTGCCTACTGCATCCACTTCAGCCTGCATGCATGCATGCCCGTTCCCTCGTCTGACACTTACAGGGTGGCCTCCGAGGAACTATTTCTGAGTCTCATCCTGGATGACCGTGACGTGGATGGCGCAGAGACCCTTGGGATAGCCATGGGGCTGGACGTCAATGCCTTGTACCGCCTGGCCGCGGGGGAACTACTTCAGCGAGGCGAATACTCCTCCGCCTCCAGATTGGTGACGCGCGCCAAGGTGAATTTTGACACGAGATGCCAAACCTAATCGTCTGAAGTCTTTGTAGTTGTGCAGCTCTTGTCTATGTCATTGTCGATTTAGTGAAGTCTGTGTGCTTTATCAATCGTTTCGCTGTGTGTTTGGCGCGGTGGGTGGCGGCCGGTCAGTGAAGCATGTCGTCGTTGAAGGAATGTAAGAATCGTTGGATAACTGATCCTTAGAATACCGCAGAGAAATTTATTTCTGCGTACGTTAGATGTTTGTATACTTTTCTACCATCAATAATTATGTCAGACCTATACTGTCGCATGTATAAACGCTTTATGTGTCCTTGTTACATCCTACCCGCGGTAAGGGTTATGGGTTCGAATGCTTCATCCTACCCCATTTCGCTGGCGCTGCCGGACCGGTAGCTCAGTGGGTTAGAGCTTTCGCCTTGAGTGCTCTGGCCACATGAGAGCCTAACAGCACGTAAATCGGTGGCTTGAGCCCCGCTGTGGCCATGTCTGTGTGGTCGCAGGATAAAGATCCCATGTCCTTATTCGCAAAGAGTAGGGGGTCACCCCCGGGAACATGACTCCACTCTCCCTTCCTTCTCCCATTGACGCAGTATGACCAAAAGTGGTTACAGCGTTCTGAATATACAACCAACCCATTTCGCTGTCTTCGTATGCACAAACACTTGTCGATTTGAACTCCAGCATTTCGTTTAAATTTACCACAACCAGTTCCCGGCTGTGGAGAGACTGCAGCTGTCGCTGCAGCATGGTTATGTCAAGGAGTCCCTGGCGACGGCCCAGCTCCTGGCCTCCCCGAGCCAGAAGCAGCCTGATCTGGGGCCGTCCGGACACACTCAGGTGGCTGACCTGGCGGTCCTTGCCTTCATCTACCTCTTGCTGCAGGCGGCAGAGGGCAGCATGGAGCGGGAGGCCCTCAGCAAGGATTTCCGGTACAGGTCATAGATCTGATTTAGCGCGTTTGTTTATTCTCAACCTGTTGATGGCTTACTGTTTACGTTTACCTTTGTTGAAGAATCTTCAACGCAAACTTGTTCAGGATAATAAAATGCGTTTATTGTATGTTGGGGTTTCTGTTGAATATGTTGACGTCATTATGTAAACCAAAGTGTCTACAAGGTTGCACTTGTTGAAGAACTTGTTGAAGAAACTTAAACCTGTTGAGAATAAACAAACGCGCTCTATATCAGCTTTGTTATGCCTGAATAATGCTACACGTCTCAGACACCCGAGTAAAGAAATTCTTCTTTGAGGCCATAATAAAAGATGCTTGTTACGACCGATAATAAGTCATTTCTTGTTTGACAAAACGTTTCATTATGAAGAAGAGTAACACTAACCGGCGTTAATCTGAAACAGTGATTGCGAGTTCATTTTACTCGTCATGGGCATATCCTACAATATAATATGAATGTGGTCTCGTAAAAGTCAGCTGTATGATGAACGAGAAGCAACGATTTTCTATGCATAATTTATGATATACATTGTATTGATTTTGCCTTTTATCATATTACCCAGAAAAAAATACACACGATAGTAACTTATTTAATATGTCGTAGGCTGTCAGATGGTTGTGGGCGATGAATGTAGCGTTCTGTAATTTTAGATAGTGATATATAACTGGTGAAATGTACCTTTACAGGGCACATCTTCTCCTAATATTATCTTCTTTGTTTTAGAGTCTTTCTGCTGAACAACTACGCCCTGACGAAAGAAGCGGCAATAAGTGTTATGGTGAAATACGACATGGAACATCTCGTAGAATTTGCTCTGGTAAATAGACATTTTCTGCTGCATTTAAACCGACGATATTCGTGATTATGCCATTCGGTTAATCCCGTTATACCTCCAATGTGGAATTCTTGTGATCGGTCGGGTTGGCGCTCTCTGCGACGTTTCTTGACTGCCGTCCTGTGGCCTAAAACGCCAACAGTTCATGTCTTTCCCGTGTCCAGGAGAGGGACGTGACAGTGGAGGCCATCAAGCTACTTATCTACGAGGGTAACCACAGGCGCCCTCTGGTGGGAGCGTTAAGCTGCGATCGACTGCCATGGCTGGCTGAGTACAGACGAGACAGGGCCAAGGAGGCCGCCGACAAGAAACTAGGCGAGTGGATCATTGATATCCTTTGTCATTACATCCTATACCACAGGAGGTTAATTGGTCCTGTTTTAACCCACGTGTGCACAACGGGAGATTACACCACCAGATCAATCTATCCATGTACATAAAGATTAGTGTATATGTACTCGCCCCGCTTATCTTATGTTATGGCCTGCCTTTGTGAAAGATGATGTTGCTTTGGCGATGGTATCGGCGGAAATTTAGTTCTGCATGACGTAACACTCTCACAAAGTAACCACCCCTAGTCTTATCTCGTCACCTCATTCGTGAAAGTCCTTTAAACATGCAGAAATAATATTGAAGTATATATTCTTAATTTTCAAGTTTCCTTAACAAATATCATTCATAGTAACTACAACATAAACACTTTCCATTTGTCATGTTCTTAATACATGTATAATGGCTTCAGCTATGTGAAAAAACTTGATCTTTTCAGACTGCTTGTTGCAGCTTTTCGATGGTCAAGACATGGTGACCATGGCAGAAGAGGAACCGGAAGTGTGTCTTCGTCTGCTGACCTTCCTCGAAGACAACCTGTCATCGTTGGGAGAAGATCGTCTGCGTGCGCTGTGTGCCGTTCTGGATCCGTCCAGGCATCCGCTGCGGAATTGGATCTGGAGTAAATGTGTCAAATGTGCCAGGTAAGCATCAATTTTGCCGTATTTAGCGTGATATAATAGTATTTGACTTGTTTTTTTTTAAATGTTGATAATTTTTGGTCACCTTATCATAATTTAGTTGCGTTAGTATTTTGTTTTGTATTCTGGACTTCGCGATTTCATTGTTTGATGAAATTAAATTGTGATTCACACTGTGCAATTGTGCAGTGAAGGGGCAGCGTCTCTGATAGATATGATTTGTCGTGTTTACTTGCAGGACAATGGCTGAATCTACAAACTACGATACAGCTAACGAGGTGAGATCCGCGTCATAAAGACGCGTTCAGCTGGGTTACTTTGTATTTGACCCGTTCTAAGTATTAATACCTTATAGTGGGCGACATCTTTGGGATGGGACATGCGTATATACCCATTGTGTGTTTTCAAGCGTGGTTCCTGCGTAATAATGGAATGCTATCTATGTTACTGGTCTCAACTGTAGTAACTGTAGTATTTTTCGCTTGGATATCTGTCTGAAAGTCTCCATAATTATAATAATACTCTTGTTTGTCTCAACCTGTAATCTGTGTTGCTCGTGAAATCAATACTGTCTTTTTATAACCTATTTTGCATTGTTGTGTTGTTAACTGTATTTATTTAACGAGTTTTATTATCAACATCGAATTCACATGTAAATGAGCACCTCAACATTTAGTTAGTGCAGGTCTTCGTACAATAGCGTAACAATTAGGTACAAATTGTGCATTGTTGTCAGGAAGACGAGGTGTCCATACAAGCGGTGGTCGGAATGTTTCTGTCAGCTGTTGTCCATCGTCACCGCATGACCGAGCCACTGTCGATTCGCCGCATATTTGATATATCATCGACCAAAGATCAAGAAGAAAAGGTAATTGTAATTGAGACATTATTTCTAATATATTTAAACCGCCGTCGTGTTGTTAATGCTGATTCGATCAGTCCAAATAAACAACTACTTCCCTGTTCGCTGACTCTACTAGGGCGCTCCTCAGTAGTGTGAAGTGGTTATTCGTGATACGGTTATCACGGTGTGTGCGTCGCTCGTTGTTTCAGTTCTCCGACGGAACTCTCGTGGAGGGCGAATCGTCCTCGAAGCGACTCAGCAGCCGGCCGTGTTTTCTTTCGTGCGGTCAGAACTATAGCGTCCTCTTGCGGGGAGACAGCATCTACTCGTGGGGATCCACGGCGGGCGGCAGGTGCGAGAGTGGCGTTGATAATGCATTGCTATATAGGCTGTATATGTGACGCTGACTCAGATCCCCTAAATGGTTGATGCGGTTTCCGTGTTCCTGATTCTTTTGGCCGCTCTCCCATTTGTTAGGAATTCATGTACAATTAGTTTACATGTGACGAATGTTTCTTGGATGTTGCTTCAAATTTAGTTTCGTAAAAAAAAATGTATGCTTAATAGCTTCCATAGATCGGTTGGATGCCGCCTGGGCGTCAGACTCACTGGCGAAGATTGCATCATCTCGCTCGTCTCGTATTGCTTTACTTATCTTTGATATCATTATCTCAGAAGGTTTTTTGGTTCGATTTTGACCAATGTAATTAATTAAGTATGCCTTTTTTAAGGTATACGGAAATGTGGACATTCATGTGAACAGAGCAATGCTTACTATCCTGTCAGCTAGGCATGAATATTATATGTGTCCGAATGCATGAAATGTCTACGACATGCCTAGACGTATAAGATGTGTTTCAGACGCGAACGGATGTGTTTTTTCCTTTCAGATTGGGTCGCCAGGACAACGCCTTAGAGCTGGAAAGCTCCCCTTACCTCGTTGAGCATGTGAACAACTTTCGTGTACCTGTCTTTTCCATCACTTGTGGAGGAGAGCACAGCCTGGCTCTCACTGCCAAAGGGGTACGTCTGGCTCTCAAACATAGCCCTGCAGTGTAGATCTTGTGTACCGGTATATGTTATTAGTCTTGCTGTGGCTACCACCAATATTCTAGTGAACGTCATTGCATCAATAGACCTAATACCCTTTTTTTTTTATACGTTTACTTTAAATATATATTTGTTAAACCAGGTTTTTATTGACTAACTAAGAAGCTGCGTCTCAAATTTAATATGATGCTAACGAACTATATATTCGTACCATATGGATTATACAGAGACAAAACCATTAAACTCCTCACGCATTGCTGATTTATTTGCCGCCGTGACGTCATCATCTAAGTGTGGCTTTATATGCTATCGTTCCAGATTGTGGGATGGGGCTCCTCTCGGTACGGTCAACTGGGCACGGGGCAGTGCGGGGTCACCGTCACATCCCCCCAGCCCATGGTCAGCCTGGGCGATGACGTCACTGTTACAAGTATCCACTGTGGCCAGTTCCACAGCGTATTGGTGACGTCAGACTTCAGGCAAGTGACGTCATGTGCTTTCCAAATTTTTATGATGATAACCGTTATAGTTTGTAAAAAGTTACAGGTTGTTAAAGTTTTTACAGCCTGTTACTGCCGTAAATACCTAAAAATATAATGTCCTAATTTGAAATCATGTTCGTTATGTCTCTAGTTAACGTGGGGGATTACATTCTGAATAAGTTTGTGACCTACATCATAGTTTCATTAATAATTTTAACATCGAAAACTTATAAATATTCCCCAATGCTGAGGGCGTATATAGCAAACCTGTAAGTGACTGAAGGTACGTCCCTTGCTACCGCATCAACGCGACATTAACTTCCCATTTCCCCACCATCCACCCCCCGCCCCTGACAGGGTATTCACGTGCGGCTGGGGCGTGCACGGTCAGCTGGGTCACGGGAACCCGGATGACTGCTGCAAGCCGCGTCTCGTGCGTTCCTTGGAGACGCGGCGTCTTGTGCAGGCCGCGGCGGGGTACGCACACACCCTGGTGCTGGCAGAAACCGTGAGTACACGCGCACTACACATATATGTCAAATAACATGTACACGAGACCGATAATCGTGTCCATTTCATCTAAAAAGAAGATACTCTTTTGTTCTGAAATATGCAGGTGAGCTGTGTGACCTTTCTAACAAATACGTATTCACGGAAGCTGACCCATTGCCCGTAGATAATTTGTTTTTTTCAATGCAATGATATGAGGATTGCTAGGCATTAATACGAAAGTGTGTTACATGCGTTGATTGTACTACCGGTGCATGTAAACGTGCCGCGTGATGTGGATCAAATCTCTGCCTCTTATAGGGTGAAGTCTTTGCGTTCGGCTGCAGTAACTTCGGTCAGCTGGGCTGTGGAGACCTGGAGAAGTCATCCAGTCCAGTTCTCGTGAACGGCTTCAGCGACGCCGTGCAAAGTATAGCGACCAAATACTTTCACAATGTAAGTACTCCGTAACATAAGGACTAAAGTTCCCATGCTTTTTAGTTGAGGATAATGTCTGTAATAGTGTCAATGCAGAACACTGGTAGCCAAAAACTGGGACCGTAAAGTGACAGGAACGTTGAAAGAATTGTGATTGTTTGGAATACTGTTAATATGTTTTGTTTTATGTATGAATACTGCTTTAATATATTAATAATACTGCTTCAATATATTAATACTGCTTCAATATATTAATAGTGCTTTTAATATATTAATAATTTTTTAATATATCAGCATTGTTTGTATCTAATAATATAATTTTAATAATATTCTCTCAATATTGGGTTTAGGGAAGCGGGTGACTTCACCTTCATTCCAGCACAACGTTGTTACCGCTCTACTTTTTCTCTTCTCATCGTGTCTGATCAATTTATCTCCTTACTTATAATGAGACGCTTTCTGTTCACCCCTGCGATGTGCTGGGTTCAGTTCGCCCTGACGAGGAGGGGATGGCTCTTCCAGTGGGGCTCCAGCCCTGTGGCACTCCGACACAAGGTGGCGCTGCTGCGGCGGGCGCGCTCGCATGGACAGAAGACGAGTGGCGTGCCACAGGACCTGCACCGGACGCCGCGTCGGGTCATGACCGGCATGATCAAGGCCAAGGTCGCCCATGTAAGGTCACGTCAAGGGCAAATGGCGGTCGGTAGAAGCGGGAATAGAGTGGGTCGTTATGGAAGTCAATAAGAAATTATGGACCAGTATTTTAGATACTACGTTATTAGTTTTGATTTCAGACGGTAATATCAAAGTGAATAAACGTGAAGCTAGATGTTCTGTCCGCAATTACAATTATGGCGTCAGATTCATAATCATATGGTATAATATTATTAGAGTAGCCGAGTTATTTATTTATTCGAGATTATAATGTAATATATAGTACTACTATAGTAGCGCCATTTGTGAAACGTCGTCATTGTGTGGTGTTTTTAGATTTGCTGCGGGAGTACCTTTTCGGCTCTCCTGACTGTGAAGGGCGAAGTGTTTACGTGGGGCTTCAACAACGACGGGCAACTGGGAACAGGGAACAAGATGGAGGAGGTGAGACCCTAGACTACACAAATATTTATTAAATCATGTTTCGTGCTCTAAATGCTTGGTTTTTTGCTGTACTTCGATTTCGATTTCGTCCTTATATGTGAATGTTATGACTGGACTTAAAGTTGCATGTAGAGTTCTTTCCCGCCAAAACTAAGCCTGGGGGAAATTTATATCAAAATTTGCAGAAAACTTGATTGTTTCATTCTATAAATTCAGAAACCTGATAAACATCGCCGTTTCGGCTGTGGTGTGGCAAACGTGTATATCCCGGGACACCACAGAACTCGGTCGCGGCACTGCTACTTATACCAAAGCATCGCGAAGCACACAAACTGATGACGTTTACCACTAAAATGAAAACTTGTGGTAAATTGATATCACGGGCAAGGCTAAGAGACACTATTTGGTAGTCTGGTATGGGTGGAGTATAGATAACAGAAGTCTTGAATGATTCAAGGACTGATTCTTATATGTATTTTGACCTCATTAGTTTTGGCGGGAAAGAGCTCGACATGCAACTTTAAGGCTGTCTAATTTGGAAGTTGAACTCTTTCTTATTTATTTATTAGATAAATCACCTTAATGCCGAGGTTGCTGTTCTGTGAACGATTATGTTATGTCGCTTTCCTCATAGCGAACACCTTGCCTCATGAGGCGGCTAGATGGTATCAAAGTGGTCTCCATAGCAACAGGCCCCAACTTTGCCCTTGCGATGGATGAGAGCGGGGCACTGTACGCGTGGGGCAACAATGACAAGGGACAGGTGCGTTCAAACAGGGCAGTCTCCCGCACTGGTCCAATTGTTATGCTTTCATTGGCTCCATTTAGTGATATGTGTTACATTTGTGTTACGATTTGTCGCTTAGATGGATATCGTCCACTGCGTTACACACGGTTTCATCGATATCAATAGACAATTTGATATAGGTCTGAGGTGGCGTAACTATTCGAAAGCTGTTTATGTCGTTTTGTGAGGTGCAGCAACTTTGCATGTGCTGGTCACAGACAGGCGGCGAGATTAGGCAGAAGACCCCCTGCCTCAAGTTATTACAATGCCAAACATTAGCTACCACGTAACTGTAAATCATTTACATAATAACACATATTAATCATTTAAATAAATAATAATGCATGTTAATCATATAAATAATAACACATGTTAATCATATAAATAATAACACATGTTAATCATATAAATAATAACACATGTTAATCATATAAATAATAACGCATATTAATCATTTAAATAATTATAATTATAATCATTATTATTAATCATTCAGGTAATAACGCATAATACTACATCTAGCTCGGTGTCAAGCCAAGATACCCGATCGGACGACGCAAGGGCAAAGCTCAGTTCATCTTGGGTCGTCCCATCACGCGCGTCCTGGCGGATTCCAACAGCATCCTGGAGCCCCTGACGCTGGACAGTGGCGCCACCATGCGGGAGATACGCAGCGTGAGGTCGTACCGCGAGGACCTGGCGCGCCACAGCGGGGCTGAGGAGTGGGTCAGTGTCTTAACCCTGGTTACGTCTGCGGTGCCTGATGAGTGCTTGTATTATAGCATGTGGCGACCCAGCCGAACAGGAGTCAATGCTATCTCGTGTAATTAACACGTCGTGAATCAGTCCATGACAAAGTATATCTGTATATACATTTCGACTGATTAAAATTGTTTCTAGTATTTTTAGTTTTGTCATAAGCGTTTTTAGCGATCGTTTCAAGTGTATATACCTGTGTATATACCTGTGTAATACTTTATTCTATTATTAGAGTTTGTGTCAGGACACATGCACTACAGCCAGATTTCCATTCATTGTTCTCGAGTCTCTTGGGTTTGTGGTGCAAATACGAGTAGCCGACTCCTTCGCAGTAGACTTATGTGCCGTACACTCTTTAGACTGTTGAAGAGTGTCCCTCGGAGACTGAGACAATACCGGATGGCTTTCTGCCGGAGCTGACGGGAGCCAACGGCAAGCCGACATATGACGCGCACTGCATCATGTACTTGTTGAAGGTACACCTTATACCGGTTACAGGAAAATAGAAAATAATGTGTTTTTCACAGACCTCGAATTGTATTAATGCAATACTCGTCAATGCCATGTATAGCTTTATTATTATCATCCTATCACCTTTTGTCCACAATCTAACTTACCAAACTAATGAGGTTTACACACACAGCGTTGATACCACTGATAAAGTTACAGAAAAGAGGCTTGATTTTCCTGATAAATATATGTCTTTATCACGTGTCTGGCGTTTCTTTTATCTGGGACAGCGTCATCCAGAGTTGTGTGACGTTGACCTTCTGCTCCGCCAGTGTGACAAACTGCAGTTGTGGGATCTGTGTGCCCTGTTGTCATGGCACCTACACCAGCCCGACCAGGTAAGCACTGTTTGTGTTATGTACTGACAAACTTATCATGTATTTTCTTGCATATCAATATAAACAAGATATGTTAACAATTGATGAGACCTTGATGTGCGCCGTTTAGTTCAATACTACTCCTGGCTTACAAAAATGTAATAATCTAACTTCTATAATCTAAAAGGGAAACCTCTTCTCCTTTCGTTTCACGCATGGATGTAAGTGCAAAACTTTATCAAACATATTGTATGTTTTCTTGTAATAGGCATTCCGCTATCACGTGCTACAGCTACGTCATAGCGAGCTGAAGGATCCGGATGTTACTTTGGACGCTATGATCACAGTCTCGGAATACTACCTTACGTAAGTTGATGCTAGGTCGATGTCTCTAATGTCTCGGAATACTACCTTACGTAAGTTGATGCTAGACCGATGTCTCTAATGTCTCGGAATACTACCTTACGTAAGTTGATGCCGGACCGATGTCTCTAATGTCTCGGAATACTACCTTACGTAAGTTGATGCTAGACCGATGTCTCTAATGTCTCGGAATACTACCTTACGTAAGTTGATGCTAGGTCGATGTCTCTAATGTCTCGGAATACTACCTTACGTAAGTTGATGCTAGGCCGATGTCTCTAATGTCTCGGAATACTACCTTACGTAAGTTGATGCTAGGCCGATGTCTCTAATGTCTCGGAATACTACGTTACGTAAGTTGATGCTAGGCCGATGTCTCTAATGTCTCGGAATACTACCTTACGTAAGTTGATGCTAGACCGATGTCTCTAATGTCTCGGAATACTACCTTACGTAAGTTGATGCTAGGTCGATGTCTCTAATGTCTCGGAATACTACCTTACGTAAGTTGATGCTAGGCCGATGTCTCTAATGTCTCGGAATACTACCTTACGTAAGTTGATGCTAGGCCGATGTCTCTAATGTCTCGGAATACTACGTTACGTAAGTTGATGCTAGGCCGATGTCTCTAATGTCTCGGAATACTACGTTACGTAAGTTGATGCCGGACCGATGTCTCTAATGTCTCGGAATACTACCTTACGTAAGTTGATGCTAGGCCGATGTCTCTAATGTCTCGGAATACTACCTTACGTAAGTTGATGCTAGGTCGATGTCTCTAATGTCTCGGAATACTACCTTACGTAAGTTGATGCCGGACCGATGTCTCTAATGTCTCGGAATACTACCTTACGTAAGTTGATGCTAGGCCGATGTCTCTAATGTCTCGGAATACTACGTTACGTAAGTTGATGCCGGACCGATGTCTCTAATGTCTCGGAATACTACCTTACGTAAGTTGATGCTAGACCGATGTATCTAATGTCTCGGAATACTACCTTACGTAAGTTGATGCTAGGTCGATGTCTCTAATGTCTCGGAATACTACCTTACGTAAGTTGATGCTAGACCGATGTCTCTAATGTCTCGGAATACTACCTTACGTAAGTTGATGCTAGGCCGATGTCTCTAATGTCTCGGAATACTACCTTACGTAAGTTGATGCTAGACCGATGTCTCTAATGTCTCGGAATACTACCTTACGTAAGTTGATGCTAGGTCGATGTCTCTAATGTCTCGGAATACTACCTTACGTAAGTTGATGCCGGACCGATGTCTCTAATGTCTCGGAATACTACCTTACGTAAGTTGATGCTAGGCCGATGTCTCTAATGTCTCGGAATACTACGTTACGTAAGTTGATGCCGGACCGATGTCTCTAATGTCTCGGAATACTACCTTACGTAAGTTGATGCTAGACCGATGTCTCTAATGTCTCGGAATACTACCTTACGTAAGTTGATGCTAGGTCGATGTCTCTAATGTCTCGGAATACTACGTTACGTAAGTTGATGCTAGACCGATGTCTCTAATGTCTCGGAATACTACGTTACGTAAGTTGATGCCGGACCGATGTCTCTAATGTCTCTTAATACTACCTTACGTAAGTTGATGCTAGGCCGATGTCTCTAATATCTCTTAATACTACCTTACGTAAGTTGATGCTAGGCCGATGTCTCTAATGTCTCGGAATACTACGTTACGTAAGTTGATGCTAGACCGATGTCTCTAATGTCTCGGAATACTACCTTACGTAAGTTGATGCCGGACCGATGTCTCTAATGTCTCGGAATACTACCTTACGTAAGTTGATGCCGGACCGATGTCTCTAATGTCTCGGAATACTACCTTACGTAAGTTGATGCCGGACCGATGTCTCTAATGTCTCTTAATACTACCTTACGTAAGTTGATGCTAGGCCGATGTCTCTAATGTCTCGGAATACTACCTTACGTAAGTTGATGCCGGACCGATGTCTCTAATGTCTCGGAATACTACCTTACGTAAGTTGATGCCGGACCGATGTCTCTAATGTCTCTTAATACTACCTTACGTAAGTTGATGCTAGGCCGATGTCTCTAATGTCTCGGAATACTACCTTACGTAAGTTGATGCCGGACCGATGTCTCTAATGTCTCGGAATACTGCCTTACGTAAGTTGATGCTAGACCGATGTCTCTAATGTCTCGGAATACTACCTTACGTAAGTTGATGCTAGGCCGATGTCTCTAATGTCTCGGAATACTACCTTACGTAAGTTGATGCTAGGCCGATGTCTCTAATGTCTCGGAATACTACGTTACGTAAGTTGATGCTAGGCCGATGTCTCTAATGTCTCGGAATACTACGTTACGTAAGTTGATGCCGGACCGATGTCTCTAATGTCTCGGAATACTACCTTACGTAAGTTGATGCTAGGCCGATGTCTCTAATGTCTCGGAATACTACCTTACGTAAGTTGATGCTAGGTCGATGTCTCTAATGTCTCGGAATACTACCTTACGTAAGTTGATGCCGGACCGATGTCTCTAATGTCTCGGAATACTACCTTACGTAAGTTGATGCTAGGCCGATGTCTCTAATGTCTCGGAATACTACGTTACGTAAGTTGATGCCGGACCGATGTCTCTAATGTCTCGGAATACTACCTTACGTAAGTTGATGCTAGACCGATGTATCTAATGTCTCGGAATACTACCTTACGTAAGTTGATGCTAGGTCGATGTCTCTAATGTCTCGGAATACTACCTTACGTAAGTTGATGCTAGACCGATGTCTCTAATGTCTCGGAATACTACCTTACGTAAGTTGATGCTAGGCCGATGTCTCTAATGTCTCGGAATACTACCTTACGTAAGTTGATGCTAGACCGATGTCTCTAATGTCTCGGAATACTACCTTACGTAAGTTGATGCTAGGTCGATGTCTCTAATGTCTCGGAATACTACCTTACGTAAGTTGATGCCGGACCGATGTCTCTAATGTCTCGGAATACTACCTTACGTAAGTTGATGCTAGGCCGATGTCTCTAATGTCTCGGAATACTACGTTACGTAAGTTGATGCCGGACCGATGTCTCTAATGTCTCGGAATACTACCTTACGTAAGTTGATGCTAGACCGATGTCTCTAATGTCTCGGAATACTACCTTACGTAAGTTGATGCTAGGTCGATGTCTCTAATGTCTCGGAATACTACGTTACGTAAGTTGATGCTAGACCGATGTCTCTAATGTCTCGGAATACTACGTTACGTAAGTTGATGCCGGACCGATGTCTCTAATGTCTCTTAATACTACCTTACGTAAGTTGATGCTAGGCCGATGTCTCTAATATCTCTTAATACTACCTTACGTAAGTTGATGCTAGGCCGATGTCTCTAATGTCTCGGAATACTACGTTACGTAAGTTGATGCTAGACCGATGTCTCTAATGTCTCGGAATACTACCTTACGTAAGTTGATGCCGGACCGATGTCTCTAATGTCTCGGAATACTACCTTACGTAAGTTGATGCCGGACCGATGTCTCTAATGTCTCGGAATACTACCTTACGTAAGTTGATGCCGGACCGATGTCTCTAATGTCTCTTAATACTACCTTACGTAAGTTGATGCTAGGCCGATGTCTCTAATGTCTCGGAATACTACCTTACGTAAGTTGATGCCGGACCGATGTCTCTAATGTCTCGGAATACTACCTTACGTAAGTTGATGCCGGACCGATGTCTCTAATGTCTCTTAATACTACCTTACGTAAGTTGATGCTAGGCCGATGTCTCTAATGTCTCGGAATACTACCTTACGTAAGTTGATGCCGGACCGATGTCTCTAATGTCTCGGAATACTACCTTACGTAAGTTGATGCTAGACCGATGTCTCTAATGTCTCGGAATACTACCTTACGTAAGTTGATGCTAGGCCGATGTCTCTAATGTCTCGGAATACTACCTTACGTAAGTTGATGCTAGGTCGATGTCTCTAATGTCTCGGAATACTACCTTACGTAAGTTGATGCTAGACCGATGTCTCTAATGTCTCGGAATACTACCTTACGTAAGTTGATGCTAGGCCGATGTCTCTAATGTCTCGGAATACTACGTTACGTAAGTTGATGCCGGACCGATGTCTCTAATGTCTCGGAATACTACCTTACGTAAGTTGATGCTAGGCCGATGTCTCTAAATGTCTCGGAATACTACCTTACGTAAGTTGATGCTAGGTCGATGTCTCTAATGTCTCGGAATACTACCTTACGTAAGTTGATGCTAGACCGATGTCTCTAATGTCTCGGAATACTACCTTACGTAAGTTGATGCCGGACCGATGTCTCTAATGTCTCTTAATACTACCTTACGTAAGTTGATGCTAGGCCGATGTCTCTAATGTCTCTTAATACTACCTTACGTAAGTTGATGCTAGGCCGATGTCTCTAATGTCTCGGAATACTACGTTACGTAAGTTGATGCCGGACCGATGTCTCTAATGTCTCGGAATACTACGTTACGTAAGTTGATGCCGGACCGATGTCTCTAATGTCTCGGAATACTACCTTACGTAAGTTGATGCTAGACCGATGTCTCTAATGTCTCGGAATACTACCTTACGTAAATTGATGCCGGACCGATGTCTCTAAATGTCTCGGAATACTACCTTACGTAAGTTGATGCTAGGCCGATGTCTCTAATGTCTCGGAATACTACCTTACGTAAGTTGATGCCGGACCGATGTCTCTAATGTCTCGGAATACTACGTTACGTAAGTTGATGCCGGACCGATGTCTCTAATGTCTTGGAATACTACGTTACGTAAGTTGATGCCGGACCGATGTCTCTAATGTCTCGGAATACTACCTTACGTGAGTTGATGCTAGGCCGATGTCTCTAAATGTCTCGGAATACTACCTTACGTAAGTTGATGCTAGGCCGATGTCTCTAATGTCTCGGAATACTACGTTACGTAAGTTGATGCCGGACCGATGTCTCTAATGTCTCGGAATACTACGTTACGTAAGTTGATGCCGGACCGATGTCTCTAATGTCTTGGAATACTACGTTACGTAAGTTGATGCCGGACCGATGTCTCTAATGTCTCGGAATACTACCTTACGTGAGTTGATGCTAGGCCGATGTCTCTAATGTCTCGGAATACTACCTTACGTAAGTTGATGCTAGGCCGATGTCTCTAATGTCTCGGAATACTACCTTACGTAAGTTGATGCCGGACCGATGTCTCTAATGTCTCGGAATACTACCTTACGTAAGTTGATGCTAGGCCGATGTCTCTAATGTCTCGGAATACTACCTTACGTAAGTTGATGCTAGGCCGATGTCTCTAATGTCTCGGAATACTACCTTACGTAAGTTGATGCTAGGCCGATGTCTCTAATGTCTCGGAATACTACCTTACGTAAGTTGATGCCGGACCGATGTCTCTAATGTCTCGGAATACTACGTTACGTAAGTTGATGCCGGACCGATGTCTCTAATGTCTCGAAATACTACCTTACGTGAGTTGATGCTAGGCCGATGTCTCTAAATGTCTCGGAATACTACCTTACGTAAGTTGAGGCTAGGCCGATGTCTCTAATGTCTCGGAATACTACGTTACGTAAGTTGATGCCGGACCGATGTCTCTAATGTCTCGGAATACTACGTTACGTAAGTTGATGCCGGACCGATGTCTCTAATGTCTCGGAATACTACGTTACGTAAGTTGATGCCGGACCGATGTCTCTAATGTCTCGGAATACTACCTTACGTGAGTTGATGCTAGGCCGATGTCTCTAATGTCTCGGAATACTACCTTACGTAAGTTGATGCTAGGCCGATGTCTCTAATGTCTCGGAATACTACCTTACGTAAGTTGATGCCGGACCGATGTCTCTAATGTCTCGGAATACTACCTTACGTAAGTTGATGCTAGGCCGATGTCTCTAATGTCTCGGAATACTACCTTACGTAAGTTGATGCTAGACCGATGTCTCTAATGTCTCGGAATACTACCTTACGTAAGTTGATGCTAGGCCGATGTCTCTAATGTCTCGGAATACTACGTTACGTAAGTTGATGCTAGGCCGATGTCTCTAATGTCTCGGAATACTACCTTACGTAAGTTGATGCTAGACCGATGTCTCTAATGTCTCGGAATACTACGTTACGTAAGTTGATGCTAGGCCGATGTCTCTAATGTCTCGGAATACTACCTTACGTAAGTTGATGCTAGGCCGATGTCTCTAATGTCTCGGAATACTACCTTACGTAAGTTGATGCTAGGCCGATGTCTCTAATGTCTCGGAATACTACCTTACGTAAGTTGATGCCGGACCGATGTCTCTAATGTCTCGGAATACTACGTTACGTAAGTTGATGCCGGACCGATGTCTCTAATGTCTCGGAATACTACCTTACGTGAGTTGATGCTAGGCCGATGTCTCTAAATGTCTCGGAATACTACCTTACGTAAGTTGAGGCTAGGCCGATGTCTCTAATGTCTCGGAATACTACGTTACGTAAGTTGATGCCGGACCGATGTCTCTAATGTCTCGGAATACTACGTTACGTAAGTTGATGCCGGACCGATGTCTCTAATGTCTCGGAATACTACGTTACGTAAGTTGATGCCGGACCGATGTCTCTAATGTCTCGGAATACTACCTTACGTGAGTTGATGCTAGGCCGATGTCTCTAATGTCTCGGAATACTACCTTACGTAAGTTGATGCTAGGCCGATGTCTCTAATGTCTCGGAATACTACCTTACGTAAGTTGATGCCGGACCGATGTCTCTAATGTCTCGGAATACTACCTTACGTAAGTTGATGCTAGGCCGATGTCTCTAATGTCTCGGAATACTACCTTACGTAAGTTGATGCTAGACCGATGTCTCTAATGTCTCGGAATACTACGTTACGTAAGTTGATGCTAGGCCGATGTCTCTAATGTCTCGGAATACTACCTTACGTAAGTTGATGCTAGACCGATGTCTCTAATGTCTCGGAATACTACGTTACGTAAGTTGATGCTAGGCCGATGTCTCTAATGTCTCGGAATACTACCTTACGTAAGTTGATGCTAGGCCGATGTCTCTAATGTCTCGGAATACTACCTTACGTAAGTTGATGCTAGGCCGATGTCTCTAATGTCTCGGAATACTACGTTACGTAAGTTGATGCCGGACCGATGTCTCTAATGTCTCGGAATACTACCTTACGTGAGTTGATGCTAGGCCGATGTCTCTAAATGTCTCGGAATACTACCTTACGTAAGTTGAGGCTAGACCGATGTCTCTAATGTCTCGGAATACTACGTTACGTAAGTTGATGCTAGGCCGATGTCTCTAATGTCTCGGAATACTACCTTACGTAAGTTGATGCTAGGCCGATGTCTCTAATGTCTCGGAATACTACCTTACGTAAGTTGATGCTAGACCGATGTCTCTAATGTCTCGGAATACTACCTTACGTAAGTTGATGCTAGGCCGATGTCTCTAATGTCTCGGAATACTACCTTACGTAAGTTGATGCTAGGCCGATGTCTCTAATGTCTCGGAATACTACCTTACGTAAGTTGATGCTAGACCGATGTCTCTAATGTCTCGGAATACTACCTTACGTAAGTTGATGCTAGGCCGATGTCTCTCATGTCTCGGAATACTACCTTACGTAAGTTGATGCTAGGCCGATGTCTCTAATGTCTCGGAATACTACCTTACGTAAGTTGATGCTAGGCCGATGTCTCTAATGTCTCGGAATACTACCTTACGTAAGTTGATGCTGGGCCGATGTCTCTAATGTCTCGGAATACTACCTTACGTAAGTTGATGCTAGGCCGATGTCTCTAATGTCTCGGAATACTACCTTACGTAAGTTGATGCTAGACCGATGTCTCTAATGTCTCGGAATACTACGTTACGTAAATTGATGCTAGGCCGATGTCTCTATAATGTCTATTTGTCCGCCACATAAGACGTTCATACTTACACGTTTTCGCTTCCTGATACCTGAAAAAATAGCTCCGTTGCTCTCATATGCTGGCCAAAGAACTTTTCGCCGGTTACGTTCTGATATACATGTATTTTTATATCGTCAATAATATACCAGAATATGTGTTTTTTTCGCTTCAGCTTGCTGCAGACAGAATCCAATGATTGCATGACCCAAACCAACAGTGCAGAGACTTTCACTATCGCGGTAAGATCTCATACCCACAGACGTCATTTACCTTCGTAACTTGTCATAATTTTCTTCGTGTTTCACGGGTCCTACACGGTATACATTACGTATTGCAAAGGTGACATGAAGGCTTTCGCCATCGATTCAAATTCTTGTGAGGATATGGCGGCCCAAATGAGGGCGTTTCGTGCGATATGGATTAGTCCACCACGAGGAGCTCTGGTCTGAGAAATTGAACTTGAAACGTCAAACTAGGAGACCAGTGAGTAACGACCAATCCATCAATGCAACCGTAACGATGGTATTATTAACGGAGGTATACGCACGAAAGTCAAGCTGCACGCGCCTCTGGACAACCTACGACACATATACTAGGAGGAATGAAGTCCTCGGCTGAGACCAACAGTTGTACACGTGTACACGTCTCCATCAACGGCAAACCCATCGTCTTACGCAGCTTTACGGATGCCAACCATAACAGATTCCTTCGTGTCTCACGAGTTATAATTAAAGCTGCTTGTCGAGCTCTTCGTGCCAAATCTAACTCGATTGTTTCATTGTATAAATTCAGAAACCTGATAAACATTGCCGCTTCGGCTGTGATATGGCAAACGTGTCTATCCCGGGACACCGCGGAAGTCGGTCGCGGCACTGCTACTTATAGCAAAGCATCGCGAATCGCAAAGACTGATGACGTTCACCACTAAATTGAAAACCTGTGGTTAATTGATATCACGGGCAAGGCAAAGAGACTCTATTTGGCAGTCTGGCATGCGTGAAATATAGAAAAAGAAATTTTGGATGATTCAAGGACTGATTCTTATATGTATTTTGACCTCTTTAGTTTTGGCGGGAAATAACTAGTTTAGTCACTTTAATTTTAAATTAAGTAAATCGTAAAGTGTGCGACTCAATAGGATTTTCTGGATACGTTGGTTGGCTTCACTCGGGTATACTGTGTGTTCTTATCTTGGATGGACAGTCTCGTCATTTTAAGGGAAAAGTTATGGATATGCTTTGATACTTCCGTGGCCATAATAATTGAAATCTTGCTCTAAGCATCTAGATCAAAGCTGTTCATTACCATTTTAGTTCAGAAACTGCTATTACGTCCAGTATGATCCTTTCACGGTTCGTCTTTGATATATTTTCAGCTGTTACGTTCCTGGTTTGAACTAGAGTTGCCGGTAGTGAGGCTAGAAAGCCTGATCTTGGACGCGGCCGATATCCTGGCTGTACCATTCTTCAATGCTCTAATCAGGTATGTAGGTCGCTATAATTGCACATAATTTAACGCATTGAATATGTTGCAAAAGTAAAGCTGGTATAAGCAGAAACACCGTTATCAAAACACATTCAAGTGCGAGGGTCGTTTACAATGATGTTCTTATGTTCAAATAATCTTAGTGCATATCTAAATTTATGGCAAAAGACAGTGGCATTAAGAATGGATTCATGCACATTATGGTCCATATTGTAGTATAACTGTATAACACTGACAAGAATCTTTAAAATGTGCATAATACATTTATTGCTTGCAGTTTAAAGACAGAGTTGTCCGATGGTAAGAGCTCCGATCACAAGGCAGCACACCGACCCATGAACCATCCATGGACCAACGCGTTTCTGTTTGCCTTGACTGAGCGGTGTCTTGGGGCGTTGGACAGCCCGACAGTCCTCGGCATGCTACAGCAGACGACCTCATTACTCAGCAAAAACACCGCGGGTAGCGCCGCCCACAAACAACAGCTCACCTCGCCACTGAAGGCGGCAGACAAGCTAATATCGAAAGAGAAGCTACTGCAGGATATTGCCCAGCATCATCAGCGGGGTGACCTTTGGCGATCAGAGAGCGTCATCCTCTCCAGACGACAATTGACGAATTTGGCGGGAGGCGCTGGTCTTCCGCTAATATCCAGCGTTGCTTCCCCGACCGGCAGAGGTCGACACACCGAAGCTGTACTGGCGTATGTGTTTAGCTGCGGTCACCACTGTACCGGAGAGGAACTCAGAGCTTTTAACTTCACCAAGTTAGAAGCCGTGTTAGAAGCAAAACAATCGCAAGCTGGGTCCATGCTTGCTTCCCTGAAAAATCTGTACATGGATGGAACCACCGGTGCAAGTCCTGTCGACGCTTCAGCGAATTCGCCCAGATGCCTACCTATGGGTTGCCCCGCTTGTGTTGTGGAGAGCCTCGTTTCTTAACATTAAGAGGAGATGTATTTCATTGATTGAATTTCATCTCTTGTGTTCTCGTCATTTGCTGAAATGTTGTTGAACCGCAGCGAAACGACTGCCAACTTGACCCGCCCGTAGTGAGTCAGATATTCTGATGACATCAGGGATAATCAAAAGTGGTGTAATTTATAGTTTAAAACGATAAAATGCGTTCGTTTATTCTAAAACAAATGCAACTGCAGGAGACTTGCTGTTTGATAATGAAAGTGCTCATATACATTTAATTGGCTAGCTATTATTGTACAAATCGATATGCAAACTTCAGGTCATTTGCAGCTCAAGTCCAGAGGCGTGAGCTAGGGACTGGAGCAAGTGTACGCACCTGCTGCACATGAGATTAAATTGTTTTACTCCCGAACAACAGGATTGCACGAATCGGCACAGCCCAATGTGTATGGAAGTGCGTATACGTGCGTACGGCTGACTACGCACCTGAAGTCTCATCTGTTTGGAATGAAGACAAATAAGACTTTAACTCTTAAACTCTTCGGTGTATTATATAGCAATAACGGACGACCCTATGGGTCTAGTGGGTAGCGTCTTCCACTAGTATATCCCTCATCTATAGATAACAGCCGCAGGTCTGGGTCACGACCTGTAGTTAATCTCACATAGTGTTAATATAATATTACTTTTTTTAAGGTTAATATGGTAAATGTTCATACCTATGACATTTGAGAAGAGATTGTGATGTGGTTGGCATCGGGCTGACACATGTTTTTGCGATACTCAGATACTGCTAATGCATGTTGAGATGCTAACGTGTGAGTATAAGGTTTTGTTAATCGTCTTGTTACGCTAATTAAATTACCAATTAAGGTCGAGAGCGGGTGGGGGGTCAAAAAAAATTCGTCGACAGATTTAAAAAAAAAAATCGCTAGATAAGTATCATGTATGGATCTACCTGAAAATGTAATAAAAAATATATGTCACTTCACTAAAAATAAAGTTTCGGGCATTTTTGTCAAATTGGCTTTAACATGGCGGTCAATGGGAAAATCCTAGAAATGTGTTTTTTTCTCCATGTTTTTAAATCCCCTATAAAAACTGGTCGACAGACTTCCACAAAAAACTGCCTGCTGAAGCCTAGCGTCATAGTGAATACAAAAATAACAAAAAAACGATATGTTACTGAACTAACTTTTGTTCTATGAGCTCTTTTGTAACCAAAATAGGCCATAAAATAGGCCAAAAATGACGAATTGTCACAATTGTGCCTTTCGGCACCTATGTGCAATCACTAAATATCTTGGTATTTGCTTGTAATACATCAAATACATGCAAATTTGGTGGAGGAAACATTATTTGATGTGACATAGATTGATATTGGTTGCCATTTAATCCTAAAAATAAAAAAAAAAAAATGAATTTAGTTCTGAAAAAATCCGCCAGGCGCCACCCGCTCTCGACCTTAAGAACATTTGGCATACTGATTGTTGATGCTGAACTCGCTTAATTGCATGATTTGTACCACATGCTCAGATCGTCCGAATTAGCTTAATAAACATCACCCCTCTCAAGTATATAAACTGTCTTGTGGCGTTGTATACGTACACCCGTATGTGGTGAAAAATTCTCAGATCGTCCGAATTAGCTTAATAAACATCACCCCTCTCAAGTATATAAACTGTCTTGTGGCGTTGTATACGTACACCCGTATGTGGTGAAAAACGCTACATGTTGGTTATTGCACAAACCGCTTGCCATAAACATGTGCGACATCTACCGGAAAAGGCATCGAAAGGAACGACCTTGACCTTGCAGTGGCCGCTTCTGTTTTTCTTGTTCTCTTGATCAACTTACTTTGCAGTTACTGCAGTTACTGCACATATCTCTGTCGACATTTAGAGACATTCAGACATGCTCAAGCTTAGCCGTTTTATGATTTCTATTTATCCTGTGACTCCAAGGTTATCTTCATACGGTGTATTAAACTGTAAATTCCACTCATTATCGCCCAAATTTGTCAGTTCAATGACCGCAGACGCAGTGTCAGTGCATGCAGTGCCAGTGTCACAAATGCAAACAAACCACAGCCTATGCGGATTGTCACTTGTGTGCGTCACCAAGACGAGAATACCCATACCTTGTCCTTATCGAGCATTTTGTACAACAGGGGATAACACTTGTCAAAAGGAATGGCGGTTCAATTCTGTGGATCCTTTTGGAAAAGTTATATTGAGAAGTACCCAAGAATCAGTCGCTGCTCACTACATCATTCGACCTGTTGACGTCCAAGAAAATCCTTCTCAGGATGAAGCCTCTGTCAAGTTTACATCTGATGGAGATCCAGATAGTCCTCTGCATTGTTCTTATAATAGAAAAGATATAATCCTTCAGATGAATAAACAAGGAGATACAGATGTATATGGCAAACTGATGGACCCTGAAAAGCTGCCTTGTATACAAATATCTGTTCCAATCAAATTCAGTAAGTGAAAAAATTAATAATTTGCATCATTCAGTTTATATTAAATGTATTAATTATATTACAGATTATTAGTAACCAATCTAGTACGTATAGCATATATATATATATAGTGGTGCCTGGTCTTTTTGCTGTATACAGAATACTTTTACATGTTAAAGCACCTTTATGATGCGACTCCATCGCTAATGCGACATATGACTGACAATTATACTTGTTATATGCTGGTATACAATTCAATCTATTTGTTAACTAGCCACATGGTGGTGCAGAATGACAGAGTTGACCTGTTTAGCTCTGTACATGCAAATAACACATTGCGCTAATCTGACTAGTTGTTAAGGAGCAGACATCTAAGGCTGCATTATTGTTATTCATACTTTTTGTATACATTTGATGTATGTAGGGCTGTCTTAGTATTTGAGTCAATACATGTACGCAATAGCTGGAGAACAAAATTAAAAGATTTTAACTTTAGAGCAGCACATCAATGCTATTCAATGGCACAGAGCAAGAGAAACCATAATCGGCATAGCAGTTATGGTTGGCTGAATGTTGATGCTCTGATGGATAAGTAGGAAAGAGGAGCCAGAGTTGCATCAAAGACTCTGAAGCTGTATTATAGTGCTATATGAGTATGTGATGATACTTGAGGGAAGTCAGGGACCACTGTACCTCCTTAAGACTTCAAATAGAGCTAAGTCCACCCTGCCCTCCCCTATACTAAAGAAAGTAATATTTAGTGTCTAAACTTGGAGTAAATTGGGGTACACCCTTGAGAAAGATAAGGTGACCTAATTATTCCAGGAAAAATAAGATAGATTTAAGGACACACTCTATAAGTATATATTTACTCTAAAGCTATGTCTTGGATATGATTCTGGAAACACATAATTTGTTATGTTTTTACGTTAGTTTTTAAGACTTTTACTATATAAATAAAGATACTGGTGTATATGGAATGACCCCACAATAAATAGATTTAGTCATTAATTACGATATATTTTAAGTGGTCTATATAATGGAAAATTGTCACCTCTTTTCATTTCATTGTCAAATTCTGTGAGCCATATAGTAGTACAATGCTATCCTCTACTTGTTGAGCCATTCAAAGTTCTTCATATATAAAGGGTGCAATTTTGGTACTTAATTGTTATGCATGGGGAATTCCTTCACAAGATACCATCTTTATTCCAGGTAGTGTTTCTATATGACATTGATATCTTGCCCCCATTGTTATTGCTGACTGATAAGATTATTACTAAAAATGGAATGCCATACATATATTAATATACAACATATATATATGGTGGCCAGTTGTTGAATGCAGAGCCTTATTTTACATTTTCTGTACAATTATACACAACATTGTACATGTATTTAATATTATGTTTATTTTCAGATGTTGATGCCCAACTTGGCGGTATCAGTTCTTTGACAATTGACACTTTTGAAAATAATGATATCAGCATAGAAATGGAGCAGGGACACTGTAGATTAAGAAATATTAAGGTAATTGTTAATGAAACTTACATGTATTTAGTTTTTACTCTAGCATTTTATATACATGTATATATATATTTTATATACAAAGGTACATTCTATTATAACTGAAGTCATTCTATTCTATCTGAAGTCATTCTATTCTATCTGAAGTCATTCTATTCTATCTGATATGTTTCGATCTATTCTATCTGATATGTTTTGATCTATTCTAACAGATATCATTCTATTCTAACAAATCTCATTCTATTCTAACAAATGTCCTTCTGTTTTAACTGGTGTCATTTTATTCTGAACGTACCTAATAAAAATCTTTGGTTGCTGGGTGAATGTGATATATATGACAACACATCCGTCTCACCTTTAATGTTTTAAGGCATGTACATTTAAAGGCATACCTTGTTCAAATGCATACCTTTAAGTATTTAAAGGCATACGATTAATTATTTAAAGGCATACCATTAATTATTTAAAGCTGTGCCTTTAAATATTTAAACACGAGTGTGTCAAGTTAAAGGCATGACGAAAACATCGCTGGCTCTTATTGGTTATTCAAAGTCTTTGAAAATATACTTCGTCTGATTTGTTGAAATTAAAGGCATGCCTTTGCACGCATGTATTTAAACATTAAAGGTGAGTCGGATATGTTCATAGATACGCCTATCGACTGTTGTGGATGGATTCCACTAATTTTAGATAGCGTCTCACGATGACTTCACAACCTGCTGCGTGAGAAACCCGTGCTGCGTTGATTATTACATAAAAATGCCGCGCGTGGACAACACTCCTGTATGGCATTTAAACCTGAGAATGAAAGTTGCTCTTGCCCACGCGCTGCTGGAAGAATTTATTTCAAATCCCTGCTACATCTAATTCGAGATGCGAACTACACCTATTGATCGGGTGTATAGACGCCTGCTATATTATATGACCGAACCTAGGCGGTGCGTCACCGACTTGCGACAAGATCTCGCTGGATGAAATACAAAGTAATTATTTCTGCAAATGACAAAGAAATTGATACATTTTTTGTTGTGAAACCGTTATACTGTTACAGACTGAAAACATCCAAATAAAAAGCGACGGAGGATCAGTGACGAGTGAAGAGTTACTCCAGGGAAATACCTTCATACAGACGCAGAGTGGTGTAGGTGTCCTTTATGATATCCTCATTATGTGGCTTGAAGAGTAACGTTATGACCTCTCGTTTGCTTCAAGCTAGCATGATGGCGTTATGACTTTTCAATTGTATGCGCCGATGTACAGATACAGGAGAAATTATATGTACATGTACTCTCCTTTTAAAGATATATGGACACTTATTGAGAATGGTCTAGTCTTTATGATGGCTCTCTTTGTGCAGTGGGGTCTTACATTTAGAAGTTTTGTTTGGGATACTATAGTTAGACGGATTTTATTTATTACGCACGTAACTACTTGAAGTACTTGGTGAATTTGATTTTGCTTCTTACGCACATAACTGTTTGGGTAAGTGCAACCAACTACTTGAACCACTTGGTGTAAAAGACTATGAATAATGCCCGGAACATACTTTCCCCATTTGTGCCTTACCTTTTCCGCGTCAAGAGTATTAAGAGTCTCCTTAAGCCGCGCATGGATCACGTCTCCTGTAGCTCATAACACTCCCCCTTTATACGAGAATGCGGCTTAGCACATAACAGGGTTTATACACTTTTCCCTTAACGCTTTATGAGAGAATACGCATGAGTATGTGACTCTTGCTACCTCCCTTGTTTGACAATATGGACATATTCTATTTCCCGCCCCTCATGTCTCTTTGTGAGCTAGACCTTACGGGTAACCGCTAGATCATGGCTCCTACTTCCCGCCCCTCATGTCTCTTTGTGAGCTAGACCCTACGGGTAACCGCCAGATCATGGCTCCTACTTCCCGCCCCTCATGTCTCTTTGTGAGCTAGACCCTACGGGTAACCGCCAGATCATGGCTCCTACTTACCGCCCCTCATGTCTCTTTGTGAGCTCTACACTACGGGTAACCGCCAGATCATGGCTCCTACTTCCCGCCTCTTATGTCTCTTTGTGAGCTAGACACTACGGGTAACCGCCAGATCATGGCTCCTACTTCCCGCCCCTCATGTCTCTTTGTGAGCTAGACACTACGGGTAACCGCCAGATCATGGCTCCTACTTCCCGTCCCTCATGACTCTTTGTGAGCTAGACACTATGGGTAACCGCCAGATCATGGCTCCTACTTCCCGCCCCTCATGTCTCTTTGTGAGCTAGACCCTACGGGTAACCGCCAGATCATGGCTCCTACTTCCCGCCCCTCATGTCTCTTTGTGAGCTAGACCCTACGGGTAACCGCCATATCATGGCTCCTACTTCCCGCCCCTCATGTCTCTTTGTGGGCTAGACCCTACGGGTAACCGCCAGATCATGGCTCCTACTTCCCGCCTCTCATGTCTCTTTGTGAGCCAGACACTACGGGTAACCGCCAGATCATGGCTCCTACTTCCCGCCCCTCATGTCTCTTTGTGAGCTAGACACTACGGGTAACCGCCAGATCATGGCTCCTACTTCCCGCCCCAAATGTCTCTTTGTGAGCTAGACACTACGGGTAACCGCCAGATCATGGCTCCTACTTCCCGCCCCTCATGTCTCTTTGTGAGCTAGACCCTACGGGTAACCGCCAGATCATGGCTCCTACTTCCCGCCCCTCATGTCTCTTTGTGAGCTAGACACTACGGGTAACCGCCAGATCATGGCTCCTACTTCCCGTCCCTCATATCTCTTTGTGAGCTAGACACTACGGGTAACCGCCAGATCATGGCTCCTACTTCCCGCCCCTCATATCTCTTTGTGAGCTAGACACTACGGGTAACCGCCAGATCATGGCTCCTACTCCCCCCCCCCCCCTCATGTCTCTTTGTAAGCTAGACACTACGGGTAACCGCCAGATCATGGCTCCTACTTCCCGCCCCTCATGTCTCTTTGTGAGCTAGACCCTACGGGTAACCGCCAGATCATGGCTCCTACTTTCCGTCCCTCATGTCTCTTTGTGAGCTAGACCCTACGGGTAACCGCCAGATCATGGCTCCTACTTCCCGTCCCTCATGTCTCTTTGTGAGCTAGACCCTACGGGTAACCGCCAGATCATGGCTCCTACTTCCCGCCCCTCATGTCTCTTTGTGAGCTAGACTCTACGGGTAACCGCCAGATCATGGCTCCTACTTCCCGCCCCTCATATCTCTTTGTGAGCTAGACACTACGGTAACCGCCAGATCATGGCTCCTACTTCCCCCCCCCCTCATGTCTCTTTGTAAGCTAGACACTACGGGTAATCGCCAGATCATGGCTCCTACTTCCCGCCCCTCATGTCTCTTTGTGAGCTAGACACTACGGGTAACCGCCAGATCATGGCTCCTACTTCCCGCCCCTCATGTCTCTTTGTGAACTAGACCCTACGGGTAACCGCCAGATCATGGCTCCTACTTCCCGTCCCTCATGTCTCTTTGTGAGCTAGACCCTACGGGTAACCGCCAGATCATGGCTCCTACTTTCCGTCCCTCATGTCTCTTTGTGAACTAGACCCTACGGGTAACCGCCAGATCATGGCTCCTACTTCCCGCCCCTCATGTCTCTTTGTGAGCTAGACACTACGGGTAACCGCCAGATGATGGCTCCTACTTCCCGCCCCTCATGTCTCTTTGTGAGCTAGACCCCACGGGTAACCGCCAGATCATGGCTCCTACTTCCCCTCCCCCCCCCCTCATATCTCTTTGTGAGCTAGACCCTACGGGTAACCGCCAGATCATGGCTCCGGCTTCCCACCCCTCATGTCTCTTTGTGAGCTAGACCCTACGGGTAACCGCCAGATCATGGCTCCTACTTCCCGCATCTCATGTCTCTTTGTGAGCTAGACACTACGGGTAACCGCCAGATCATGGCTCCTACTTCCCGCCCCTCATGTCTCTTTGTGAGCTAGACACTACGGGTAACCGCCAGATCATGGCTCCTACTTCCCGTCCCTCATGTCTCTTTGTGAGCTAGACCCTACGGGTAACCGCCAGATCATGGTTCCTACTTCCCGCCCCTCATGTCTCTTTGTGAGCTAGACCCTACGGGTAACCGCCAGATGATGGCTCCTACTTCTCGCCCCTCATGTCTCTTTGTGAGCTAGACCCTACGGGTAACCGCCAGATCATGGCTCCTACTCCCCCCCCCCTCATGTCTCTTTGTGAGCTAGACCCTACGGGTAACCACCAGATCATGGTTCCTACTTCCCGCCTCTCATGCCTCTTTGTGAGCTAGACACTACGGGTAACCGCCAGATCATGGCTCCTACTTCCCGCCCCTCATGTTTCTTTGTGGGCTAGACCCTACGGGTAACCGCCAGATCATGGCTACTACTTCCCGCCCCTCATGTCTCTTTGTGAGCTAGACACTACGGGTAACCGCCAGATCATGGCTCCTACTTCCCGCCCCTCATGTCTCTTTGTGGGCTAGACCCTACGGGTAACCGCCAGATCATGGCACCTACTTCCCGCCCCTCATGTCTCTTTGTGAGCTAGACCCTACGGGTAACCGCCAGATCATTGCTCCTACTTCCCGCCCCTCATGTCTCTTTGTGAGCTAGACACTACGGGTAACCGCCAGATCATGGCTCCTACTTCCCGCCCCTCATGTCTCTTTGTGAGCTAGACACTACGGGTAACCGCCAGATCATGGCTCCTACTTCCCGCCCCTCATGTCTCTTTGTGAGCTAGACCCTACGGGTAACCGCCAGATCATGGCTCCTACTTCCCGCCCCTCATGTCTCTTTGTGAGCTAGACACTACGGGTAACCGCCAGATCATGGCTCCTACTTCCCGTCCCTCATATCTCTTTGTTAGCTAGACACTACGGGTAACCGCCAGATCATGGCTCCTACTTCCCGCCCCTCATATCTCTTTGTGAGCTAGACACTACGGGTGACCGCCAGATCATGGCTCCTACTCCCCCCCCCCCCCTCATGTCTCTTTGTAAGCTAGACACTACGGGTAACCGCCAGATCATGGCTCCTACTTCCCGCCCCTCATGTCTCTTTGTGAGCTAGACCCTACGGGTAACCGCCAGATCATGGCTCCTACTTTCCGTCCCTCATGTCTCTTTGTGAGCTAGACCCTACGGGTAACCGCCAGATCATGGCTCCTACTTCCCGTCCCTCATGTCTCTTTGTGAGCTAGACCCTACGGGTAACCGCCAGATCATGGCTCCTACTTCCCGCCCCTCATGTCTCTTTGTGAGCTAGACTCTACGGGTAACCGCCAGATCATGGCTCCTACTTCCCGTCCCTCATATCTCTTTGTGAGCTAGACACTACGGGTAACCGCCAGATCATGGCTCCTACTTCCCGCCCCTCATATCTCTTTGTGAGCTAGACACTACGGGTAACCGCCAGATCATGGCTCCTACTTCCCCCCCCCCTCATGTCTCTTTGTAAGCTAGACACTACGGGTAATCGCCAGATCATGGCTCCTACTTCCCGCCCCTCATGTCTCTTTGTGAGCTAGACACTACGGGTAACCGCCAGATCATGGCTCCTACTTCCCGCCCCTCATGTCTCTTTGTGAACTAGACCCTACGGGTAACCGCCAGATCATGGCTCCTACTTCCCGTCCCTCATGTCTCTTTGTGAGCTAGACCCTACGGGTAACCGCCAGATCATGGCTCCTACTTTCCGTCCCTCATGTCTCTTTGTGAGCTAGACACTACGGGTAACCGCCAGATGATGGCTCCTACTTCCAGCCCCTCATGTCTCTTTGTGAGCTAGACCCCACGGGTAACCGCCAGATCATGGCTCCTACTTCCCGCCCCTTATGTCTCTTTGTGAGCTAGACCCTACGGGTAACCGCCAGATCATGGCTCCTACTTCCCGCCCATCATATCTCTTTGTGAGCTAGACACTACGGGTAACCGCCAGATCATGGCTCCTACTTCCCGCCCCTCATATCTCTTTGTGAGCTAGACACTACGGGTAACCGCCAGATCATGGCTCCTACTTCCCCCCCCCCTCATGTCTCTTTGTAAGCTAGACACTACGGGTAATCGCCAGATCATGGCTCCTACTTCCCGCCCCTCATGTCTCTTTGTGAGCTAGACACTACGGGTAACCGCCAGATCATGGCTCCTACTTCCCGCCCCTCATGTCTCTTTGTGAACTAGACCCTACGGGTAACCGCCAGATCATGGCTCCTACTTCCCGCCCCTCATGTCTCTTTGTGAGCTAGACACTACGGGTAAACCGCCAGATCATGGCTCCTACTTCCCGTCCCTCATGTCTCTTTGTGAGCTAGACCCTACGGGTAACCGCCAGATCATGGTTCCTACTTCCCGCCCCTCATGTCTCTTTGTGAGCTAGACCCTACGGGTAACCGCCAGATGATGGCTCCTACTTCTCGCCCCTCATGTCTCTTTGTGAGCTAGACCCTACGGGTAACCGCCAGATCATGGCTCCTACTTCCCGTCCATCATGTCTCTTTGTGAGCTAGACACTACGGGTAACCGCCAGATCATGGCTCCTACTTCCCGCCCCTCATGTCTCTTTGTGAGCTAGACCCTACGGGTAACCGCCAGATCATATCTCCTACTTCCCGCCCCTCATGTCTCTTTGTGAGCTAGACACTACGGGTAACCGCCAGATCATGGCTCCTACTTCCCGCCCCTCATGTCTCTTTGTGAGCTAGACCCTACGGGTAACCGCCAGATCATGGCTCCTACTTCCCGCCCCTCATGTCTCTTTGTGAGTTAGACCCTACGGGTGACCGCCAGATCATGGCTCCTACTTCCCGCCCCTCATGTCTCTTTGTGAGTTAGACCCTACGGGTAACCGCCAGATCATGGCTCCTACTTCCCGTCCCTCATGTCTCTTTGTGAGTTAGACACTACGGGTGACCGCCAGATCATGGCTCCTACTTCCCGCCCCTCATGTCTCTTTGTGAGTTAGACCCTACGGGTGACCGCCAGATCATGGCTCCTACTTCCCGCCCCTCATGTCTCTTTGTGAGCTAGACCCTACGGGTAACCGCCAGATCATATCTCCTACTTCCCGCCCCTCATGTCTCTTTGTGAGCTAGACACTACGGGTAACCGCCAGATCATGGCTCCTACTTCCCGCCCCTCATGTCTCTTTGTGAGCTAGACCCTACGGGTAACCGCCAGATCATGGCTCCTACTTCCCGCCCCTCATGTCTCTTTGTGAGTTAGACCCTACGGGTGACCGCCAGATCATGGCTCCTACTTCCCGCCCCTCATGTCTCTTTGTGAGTTAGACCCTACGGGTAACCGCCAGATCATGGCACCTACTTCCCGTCCCTCATGTCTCTTTGTGAGTTAGACACTACGGGTGACCGCCAGATCATGGCTCCTACTTCCCGCCCCTCATGTCTCTTTGTGAGTTAGACCCTACGGGTGACCGCCAGATCATGGCTCCTACTTCCCGCCCCTCATGTCTCTTTGTGAGTTAGACCCTACGGGTGACCGCCAGATCATGGCTCCTACTTCCCGCCCCTCATGTCTCTTTGTGAGTTAGACCCTACGGGTGACCGCCAGATCATGGCTCCTACTTCCCGCCCCTCATGTCTCTTTGTGAGTTAGACCCGACGGGTGACCGCAAGATCATGGCTTTCCTCTTCCCCCACTCCCATTTTGTGAAATTCTATTTTCAAGGTTTCTTTGTTTCCCTTCTTGGCTTTGTGAAAAAAAAACATGGCTTACCCCAGGACGGCCTTCCCTGTAGCTCTTCTCAATTGCGTGACATGTCATCCATCAGTCGACGCATCCTGTGGCTTAACAAACAGCCTTTGGTCCACCAGGATGTGAGTATCCAGAAGCCCGTGGGTCAGACGCTAACGATCCAGACAGACGAAGGAAACATCTCTATCCGTTCGCTGTACGCGGACACCTCCAGTCTCCACACCCACTGCGGCGACGTCCAGATCGGCAGTCTCCATCGCAACGCCACCGTCAACGTGGCCGGCCAGGGCTCCCTCAATATCGGTATGTCACCTAGTAGATGTAATGTGACACATGTCGGTCTGTAGCTCAGCCTGCTTACGAGCTGAATACTAGAATTTAGGAACAATGTCAACATCGGTATGTGGCCTACACTACCCACTGACCCTTAGAGACAATGTCAACATGGGTATGTGGCCTACACTACCCACTGACCCTTAGAGACAATGTCAACATGGGTATGTGGCTTACACTACACACTGACCCTTAGGGACAATGTCAACATCGGTATGTGGCCTACACTACACACTGACCCTTAGGGACAATGTCAACATCGGTATGTGGCCTACACTACGCACTGACCCTTAGGGACAATGTCAACATCGGTATGTGGCCTACACTACACACTGACCCTTAGGGACAATGTCAACATCGGTATGTGGCCTACACTACACACTGACCCTTAGGGACAATGTCAACATCGGTATGTGGCCTACACTACACATTGACCCTTAGGGACAATGTCAACATCGGTATGTGGCCTACACTACACACTGACCCTTAGGGACAATGTCAACATCGGTATGTGGCCTACACTACACACTCACCCTTAGGGACAATGTCAACATCGGTATGTGGCCTACACTACACACTGACCCTTAGGGACAGTGTCAACATGGGTATGTGGCCTACACTACACACTGACCCTTAGGGACAATGTCAACATCGGTATGTGGCATACACTGCACACTGAACCTTAGGGACAATGTCAACATCGGTATGTGGCCTACACTACACACTGACCCTTAGGGACAATGTCAACATCGGTATGTGGCCTACACTACGCACTGACCCTTAGGGACAATGTCAACATCGGTATGTGGCCTACACTACGCACTGACCCTTAAGGACAATGTCAACATCGGTATGTGGCCTACACTACGCACTGACCCTTAGGGACAATGTCAACATCGGTATGTGGCCTACACTACACACTGACCTTTAGGGACAGTGTCAACATCAGTATGTGGCCTACACTACACACTGACCCTTAGGGACAATGTCAACATGGGTATGTGGTCTACACTACACACTGACCCTTAGGGACAATGTCAACATCGGTATGTGGCCTACACTACACACTGACCCTTAGGGACAGTGTCAACATCGGTATGTGGCCTACATTACACACTGACCCTTAAGGACAATGTCAACATCGGTATGTGGCATACACTACACACTGACCCTTAGGGACAATGTCAACATCGGTATGTGGCCTACACTACACACTGACCCTTAGGGACAGTGTCAACATGGGTATGTGGCCTACACTACACTCACCCTTAGCGACAATGTCAACATCGGTATGTGGCCTACACTACACACTGACCCTTAGGGACAGTGTCAACATCGGTATGTGGCCTACACTACACACTGACCCTTAGGGACAATGTCAACATCGGTATGTGGCATACACTACACACTGACCCTTAGGGACAATGTCAACATCGGTATGTGGCCTACACTACACACTGACCCGTAGGGACAGTGTCAACATGGGTATGTGGCCTACACTACACTCACCCTTAGCGACAATGTCATCATCGGTATGTGGCCTACACTACACACTGACCTTTAGGGACAGTGTCAACATCGGTATGTGGCCTACACTACACACTGACCCTTAGGGACAATGTCAACATCGGTATGTGGCCTACACTACACGCTGACCCTTAGGGACAATGTCGACATGGGTATGTGGCCTACACTACACACTGACCCTTAGGGACAGTGTCAACATCGGTATGTGGCCTACACTACACACTGACCCTTAGGGACAATGTCAACATCGGTATGTGGCATACACTGCACACTGAACCTTAGGGACAATGTCAACATCGGTATGTGGCCTACACTACACACTGACCCTTAGGGACAATGTCAACATCGGTATGTGGCCTACACTACACACTGACCCTTAGGGACAATGTCAACATCGGTATGTGGCCTACACTACACACTGAACCTTAGGGACAATGTCAACATCGGTATGTGGCCTACACTACACACTGACCCTTAGGGACAATGTCAACATCGGTATGTGGCCTACACTACAAACTGAACCTTAGGGACAATGTCAACATCGGTATGTGGCCTACGCTACACACTGACCCTAAGGGACAATGTCAACATGGGTATGTGGCCTACGCTACACACTGACCCTTAGGGACAATGTCAACATCGGTATGTGGCCTACACTACACACTCACCCTTAGGGACAATGTCAACATCGGTATGTGGCCTACACTACACACTGACCCTTAGGGACAGTGTCAACATCGGTATGTGGCCTACACTACACACTGACCCTTAGGGACAATGTCAACATCAGTATGTGGCCTACACTACACACTGACCCTTAGGGACAATGTCAACATTGGTATGTGGCCTACACTACACAATGACCCTTAGTGACAATGTCAACATCGGTATGTGGCCTACACTACACACTGACCCTTAGGGACAATGTCAACATCGGTATGTGGCCTACACTACACACTGACCCTTAGGGACAATGTCAACATCGGTATGTGGCCTACACTACACACTGAATCTTAGGGACAATGTCAACATCGCAATGTGGCCTACACTACACACTGACCCTTATAAACGATGTCAACATCGGTATGTGGCCTACACTACACACTGACCCTTAGGGACAGTGTCAACATCGGTATGTGGCCTACACTACACACTGACCCTTAGGGACAATGTCAACGTCGGTATGTGGCCTACACTACACACTGACCCTAAGGGACAATGTCAACATCGGTATGTGGCCTACACTACACACTGAACCTTAGGGACAATGCCAACATCGGTATGTGGCCTACACTACACACTGAACCTTAGGGACAATGTCAACACCGGTATGTGGCCTACACTACACACTGACCCTTAGGGACAGTGTCAACACCGGTATGTGGCCTACACTACGCACTGACCCTTAGGGACAATGTCAACATCGGTATGTGGCCTACACTACACACTCACCCTTAGGGACAATGTCAACATCGGTATGTGGCCTACACTACACACTGACCCTTAGGAACAATGTCAACATCGGTATGTGGCCTACGCTACACACTGACCCTTAGGGACAATGTCAACATCGGTATGTGGCCTACACTACCCACCGACCCTTAGAGACAATGTCAACATCGGTATGTGGCTTACACTACACACTGACCCTTAGGGACCGTGTCAACATCGGTATGTGGCCTACACTACACACTGACCCTTAGGGACAATGTCAACATCGGTATGTGGCCTACACTACACTCACCCTTAGGGACAGTGTCAACACCGGTATGTGGCCTACACTACACTCACCCTTAGGGACAGTGTCAACATCGGTATGTGGCCTACACTACACACTGACCCTTAGGGACAATGTCAACATCGGTATGTGGCCTACACTACACACTCACCATTAGGGACAGTGTCCACATCGGTATGCAGCCTACACTACACACTGACCTTTAGGGACAGTGTCAACATCGGTATGTGGCCTTCACTGATTACTTGCCTTTAGGGTTTTATGAATTAAATTTGTATTTGATCCAATCCGTTGCCACTTTGCACGTGTCGTACGGGTTTCTAGTATCAGTATCGGCCTGTGACTGTCTGTCGCCCGCTCACAAGGAAGGCCCAGGACATGGTGTTCGCGTGCACCTGTGCGTGCCAGAGATCCATTGGCGCTCATCAGTGGTCCAACAACAGTGCTATTTTTGCTACAATCGTACATCAGATCCAGGCCTTTATGCGATGTTGGTGATGGACGGATTAAGGAGGGTAGGGAAAGAGGCGAGAGACCTCAGGGACATGACCCGTGTCTATATATACCTACACGGTGTTAACATGAGATGGTCAACGGAAGGGATGAGCGGTGTCATTTCTTAGTTTGCAGATTGCACGAGTAACGAGCTGGGGCGTACGACCATGTTTGGCGTGGGAGGGACACAGATAAACGTGACCATCGGAGGCGTGGCCACCAATAGTGGGGTCGGGGTAACAAATACTCGTCGTTCCTCCGCCTAGCGTCTTAGTTAGCTGTACATTGAGGACGCTTTCATCACTTTTGGTCATATCGCGTCAATGGAAAAAGGAAGGGAGAGTGGAGCCATGTCCCCGGGGTAACCCCCTACTCTTTGCGAAGAAGGATATGGGATCTTTATCCTGCGACCACACATGCATGGCCACAGCGGGGCGCGAACCACTGATCCGCGTGCCGTTAGGCTCTCCGGTGACCAGAGCACTCAAAGCGAGCGCTCTAACCCCCTAGCGTCTTGTGAAATAAACCTAGAGACCACCTCAATTAATTATATTTCCTATTATTTTCCCTTACTTAATTCTATCGGGTTGTCTGTGAATTAATTTCGCCGTTGCGTCAGCGGGGTTAGTGGAGCAACCAGCCCAACTATGGCAGTGAGTGCGATCCGTATTTTTGACAAAGCTATGATTTTGTGATGATTGAGAGGAGAGGGGCAGCCTGAATGTCTCTCCCTTATGCTTCTTTACGTGCTTGGCATGTTTACAATAAGGGGCATCTCTCCGCATCTATTATATAGTCAAAGGCAGTCAGTTGTGGAAAGGATGAGTCTGCCACGTGTTCAGTGACCGCGAGACCCTGGGCTAGACGAGCTGCCCCACGTGATCTGAAAAAAGACCCCGAGCACCCTAATTCTTTACAGGTCCTAGCTGTGCTGCCATGTGAACATTGATAAAATATATCAATGAAAAACATTGATCTCTTCTCTAAACTATTGCGTCTATCTGTTCTCTCCCGACCTATAAGGATGGCCTTTTTCTCGGCACGTTGTAATGGTGTTTGGCCCGGGTCGATATTGCTCCCCGGTGTCTCAGTGAAGGCCAGTGAGTCCCAAGTTGAGGACAGTTCGCGATGTTCATTTGATGCGCCTTCAAATATTTGCATACCCAGAAAAGTCTTGCCCAAAGAAAGGTGTGTAAATCGTCGTAAATTACAAGCGGCCCATCCCTTGGCCCAGTGGGTAGCGTGTTCGGCTATTTTCTAATGTTCTCTGCTATGCCAGCCATGCGGCCAGTGCCTGGTGTTTGCACAGGATAAAGATTCCATGTCTTTCTTCGCAAAGAGTAAAGTTGTTCCAGGAGACATGGCTCTTTGACTCTTCTCATTGTCATTAAAATTTCTGTCATCTTAAACTTGTTAAACTTTGATAGTTGCGGTATAACAAAATAATTAAATGTCGTAACTAAATAAGTATTAGTTACAATATGTCATCGTGCCATGCCGTCTGTTGAGGCAACTGTCAATTGCGCAGAGCCCCATGTGTTGATCAATACTGATAACACCCTGATAACTGGCGGGACACGTGTGTCGGTCTATAGATCGTCTCGTACAGATGTGTCATTTGGTATTTATGGTATAACGCCGGATGAATCGTTCGCGGATGAGAGTTTGTATCACTGAATAAAACCCTCGTCAAAGCATTTGCCCATTTAAGGTATCATGTAATCGGAAAATGTTGTAAACCAAAACGAAACCTGCTTTGCAAGCTGAGAGTTTTAAACTTTTTCTGATATTTTTAACTTGCCAATTTTGCTTGGACCCTTTGTTCAGGTTGGCTTATATCTCTACGCCCATAAGAATTCTGCATCGCTCGTCGCGAATCCAATAGTAAGTCAATAATTGTGAAATTGATATTGGCCTCAGTGAATCAATGGTTTCTCAACGGTGCTTTTAATGTGGATACGTGTAAGTAACGAAGCGTCGCGCCCGTATCTAGCCAAAGTGACGTCATTGTGCGAGGAGTACTTGTTTCCATGGCACCAGCTAGTGGCGCGTTCACCCGCCAGCGTCTCTGGTCAAATGGAGTCCTTCATGATTTAAAAGTAAGGAGAGAATGGTGATTCCGTCGGCCTCGATGATCCTATCTCGAAGACCGGAAGACAGGGGGCCGTTCCCCTCTGTACAATGGACAGTCTGGGGCAGGAATGGCAGTGCTGGCGACAAGAAAACGGTTCTCAGAGCCGTGGGGAGATACGCTGTGCGGTCGGAAATGAAAGTCCTATCTGGCCAATTAATATATATATAGTTGGAATCGAGTCTTTGATAGAGCTTTAACGAGAGACTTTAGAGAGTTAACGAGTTGGATCGTTGATCATTGGTTTAGGCCACCTATGTCCATACATGGGTTTAGGCGCGTTTTCGAACATTCTCCCATATATGCCAAGGGCTGTTTTCATAAACCATACGGCCACACACATCTACTTAACACTAAGTAGTATATTTGTCTAGCGAGATATATTCGACGTGGATTTTCTGAATTAGGAGAATGTCATAATTATATTAAATACAATTTCTGGATTATAAATCCGACCACAACGGACCTAAGAGACTTCGACGGAAAGGTGCTTTTCCTGCGTAAGTTACGTGTGGTTTAAGAATACGCCCCCAGATCTTTATCAGTCAAACCCTTACAAAAACAGTGCTGCCCCCTACTGAGCCATTTCGTAGCTATCTGATGAATTGTGCTTCCATCTAGTGACGATATTGCATCGGAGCGATGAGATGCCACCATCTGGGGCAGACAGCTCACCTGCCCGGAGGGAAGGCGCCAGTTTATTGTAATACAGGGCCGATGGTGATGAGGTGTTTCCATGGTTACAGGTTCGGTGGATGGGACGCTGCACGCGACGGTCAAGGAGGGGGACATCGACTTACACGTGGCGCAACACGAGTGGATCAACGTGACAACCACCAAGGGTGAGCTGTGTGCCGGGGAACATCAACTTGTGACAGCAATGTTCAATAGTTAAAATGCTCCCGGAAAACCCTGGATCCGCCCAGATCAACGTATCTATTCTCCCCGAATCTCCCCTTTATCCGCCGACATCCACCTATCTATTCTCCCGGAATCCCCCCATATCCGCCTATCAATTCTCCCCGAATCCCTCGTGTCCGCCCAGATTCACTTATCTATTCTCCCGGTATCCGGCCACATCCACATATCTGTTCTCCCGGTATCCGCCCAGATCCACATATCTATTCTCCCCGAATCTCCCCTTTATCCGCCAACATCCACCTATCAATTCTCCCCGAATCCCCCGGATCCGCCCTGATCTACCTATCTATTCTGCTAGAATCCTCTCGGATCCGCCCAGATCCACTGATCTACCCTAGATCCGCCCAGATCCACCCGACTATTCTCCTGGAATCCCCCCGTATCCGCACGGATCCACTTATCTATTCTCCCGGAATCCCCCCCCCTCTATCCGCCCAGATCCACCCACTACAACTTTGACCTAAACCACGTTAGGCGGATGGCATTGAATAGGTGGCTCATTGCAGTCTGCGGGCAGACCTGGAGCGCTCCCTAGCGGTTGATAAGCAGACTGAGTAGCTGCTCCAGGTTATGGGTTCGAATCTGCAATTTAGCCTTCATGCGCGCCACCAAAGTAGCCTGAAAGACCAATGTTTGATTTCGGCTAGCAGACGTATCACAAAGCGGCAGACGTCTTCTTTTTGTCAAGATCAATGCTTTCCGTAGTGAGACAAAGAGCGCGGAGCGGGCTTCGTGCAGTGGTTTGTGCCGACACCTTTCATTCCCGTGCGTGTGTGTGCGGCATCCCAATAACTCTGTTTGACCATTGGTTTTTGCTTTCTCCGAAAATCCCTTAATATTGCTTGTTATATTCTGCAAGTTGCAGACCTTGATTTGGGGATCGGAAAACTGTGTGTTTGATCAGCACCCTTGTCGTTAATGCCTCTCCACTCCTCCCCGTGTTGACACGTATGTTTTCAGTTAGAGAGCTGGGCTTTGTTATCGTCATTCACATCGTCTGCTCGTGAAGAAAAAGACATGAAAGCCAGTTATCGGGAAGCGTCTGGAAGCCCATGAGAGACCTAGCTGGGGGTCTGGGGTCTGGGAGGCGGCTAGCCCATGAAAGACCCGGCTGAGAGCCTGGGGTCTGGAAGGAGGCTAGCCCATGAGAGACCCGGCTGAGAGTCTGGGGTCTGGGAGGCGGCTAGCCCATGAGAGACCCGGCTGAGAGCCTATGGGGATCCCTAACAGAATACATTCCCTCGCCACAACCTGCTCAACCGTTATCGAAGCACGTCTTGGTTGTGATTAACAGCTGACGCGACCCCTGGTGGACAGCTGCCCCACACCCCTCCCCCCTGGCGCCCCACTCCGGGGGGGTGGGTGGGGCACTGTTATACGAATCTGGAGGGGGGGTTCCGCGACTGCCCCTTGATGCCCGAGGGAGCGGACATTTATGATGAAAAAGACCCCTATAGAGCGGACATTTATGATGAAAAAGATATCCCACATAGAGCGGAAATTTATGATGAAAAAGTTACCCCTATAGAGCGGACCTTTAGGATGAAAAAGATAACTCTTTGAGCGGATATTTGAAAACTTGCGACCGGGGCGGGGGGAGGGACTGTGAAAATGTCCGTTCATAGAGTGAGTTGCCGCAAAAACATACCCCTTCCGAGCGGATTTTGGCGCTAAGAAGGCCCGACCGAGCGGATTTGGGCAGTATAACGCCCCGACCGACCGGATGTTGGCGATGAAAAAGGGGAGCTTTACCGCCGAACGCCCCCGCCCACAGCAATGTATTAAGTCCCCCCCCCCCCCCGGGCGCCTCACAGTTCCACACCCTACCCAGTCGATCTTCCTTATTTGGGCAAACCATAGATGCGGTGTAGCTCACGTATTTCTCACGCCTTCCATTTTTGTAAAAGAATATAGCATCCCTATCCTCCCTCCCGACCTCTATCGCAGTCCCCCCCCCCCCCCACACATCCTTTACCCTACCGGTCATAAAACAGTCACACACCCTTCTCTCCGTCCGATACCCCTACAACATGCTTGCTCCTCTTTAATCTATGTACTTGGGGCCGGGGGGGGGGGGTAATGATTTGTACGGGTGGCATGGAGGGAGGGATCCTTGTGAAGAGGGAGAGCGTGGGGGGCGGGGGGCGTTGTCGGGCCCCTGCATGTTCTTTGTAGACGAGGGTCTGAGGGGAAGGACGGAGGGCGGGGTCAGTGTGGGAGGGAGGGAGGGTGTTGGTTGGCTGGGGGCGGGGGGGGGGGGTGAGAGGGGAGTCTGCCGGTCTGGATGCCTGATGAGATTAGCTGTAACCTACCTGTCAATGGCAGTCTCCTAACGCGACCACGGGCCACGAAATCACATCCCGCGCCCAATGAACAGAGAAAGGGGGCTGGTAATGAAAAGAAAGACCGGCTTGAAATGACTGGTGGGGGCGGTGGTGGGGGGTGGCGGTGGTGGCGGCGGTCGTGAAGGTCTGTGGCGGCCACTCTAAATGGGAAGAGTATCCAGTTCTCTCTCTGGCCCGATCCGTGGGGTAACACCCTCTCTAAGCCGCCCGTTTTTACCCCCTGCGGTTTAACCCCTAAGGGGCGTATTGACTGCTGAATGCTTGGAATTACGGGGTAACTTGGGGATTGGAGGGGTGTGGTGTGTGTGTGTGTGAGGGGGCGGGGGGCGGTCGCCGATAGAGAGAGAGGGAGCGGATGTAGGTGGAGGAGGGTGGGGGGGGGGGGGGTAAAGGGTAGGATTGGGATGGTGATGACATGAGGAGGTCCCCAGTCACAGATCGATATAGCTATTGGTTGGCGAGCCGCCGGTGGCGGACGGCGCCTTGACTGGCCTCGCTGATGGGTTACAAGACACGGGATCCGAGCATTGTGGTTGCGGCTGCCGTTTAGCGAGTGTCACCTTAGGCGGCCACTTGGGACGTGGCTTCCATATGATTAAGAGCAAAGGTGATGGCAGACTGACGTTCTCATCTCGAGTCCTATAGAGGATCGGGGGACGGCAAGACAATGGGTTGGGTGAAAAAGAGCCAAGAATGCGGGCCGACGGTGTCTGTCTGCACAAGGTTTAACTGCGCTGTCTCGTGACATTCGGACTGAATTTTGGGCTTCAACTTTTTTTATTGCCAATATTGTCCAGCGTATATGGGATCAACTATAACCCGGATCCACTATTGTGGTTGTGGTTGTGGTTTATTTGATCTTAAAAAGCCTTAAGGCTCAAATGACACAACATATAATCATACATTCAAACAGTTTGCATGGTGCGCATTAATATGAAGAACATACGTTTAGGTGGTGGAACAGAGACGATTTGCAATAAGATATATACACATTGCCAAATTTATCGTATAATCGCTTGTTATGTCTCCGTGAAAACATATAATCGTTGCATTGACTTAGTAACCAATCTATCTTTATTCTCATTATGGTAAGATTAATGATATAGATAACATATGACAAATACTATAATCATTGGCCAATAAATCTTTAACATAGGTTATCATGTACTTAGTTACGTAATTATGTAAGACGATAATACAGCGACCAATGCATCCACACCGTATGGCTGTCCTTATGATGGCGAATGCCATTTACCTTCTAATTTGCCTTACTTGGACCTTGACATCCATGTTTCTGCCGCCCCCTCCCCTCCCCACGCAACCTCCCCTCTCCGCCAACCTACCCCCCCCCCCCCCGCCGACCCCCACCCCCCGCCGACCCCATGTTCCCGCTCTCTCAGGTGACATAGCGATCCGGGTACCTCTGGGACTGAGCTCCACCCTGGATCTGGTGGGATCGGCCGTCCGCTGCCACTCGGACCTCACCCTAGAGGACACCACCTACACAGCCGGCGGAGGGCTCGAGACGGTGACGGGTGAGTGCGTGAGTTAACCACGTGGTGGCGCCACTGATCAAGCCGCCATCTTGTCGCCAATCAAGCCTTCCATTAATATCGTAATGCCATTCCAGCGCCGTCGAGAACGGCGACGTTCACGGCGCGGCGTCCGCTCTCCCATTATCAGAGTCATCACGCGGCCTGATCGTTTCTGTCCAGGGAATCGATGGCGCGGCGTTGTTCTCGCCTCGAGGCTCGCCTGACCGGGCGGATCTGACCGGATATTGCTATTAATAGCATTAGTGACGTCACGACAGGCGAGGATGTATGTAGTGATTGGTGACGTCATGCAACGCGTCAGTGCGCTGACTAGTATTCGTCATGTTTATTAATTATGCCTGCAGCCATGGTGACAAAGTTCAAAGGTTAATTGAATGATGTCAGTGAAATATGCTATTACAGCAAAATGTAGATATGTGCAGTGGCGGGGCCGCATGGACTAATCTTCCGATTAGTGGTAGAATCACAGATTAGGGGGCTCGCGGATTTCTCTGTTGACCGTGAGCAGCCCCACATTTCGTATGGTGCTCTTGTCTTGAGAAAATTGTTGTGACTTGACTTAACCCGAGAACCATCGTTCATGGATCAGACGCTCAACCGTAGAATCAATGGTTTGATGCTCCACCGACTGAGCTAATCGGGCTCCGTAGTGATCAGACGCGTTTGAATTCGCCTTGCTCTGAACTCGCGAAACCCTTCTCCGTAAAATGTGTTGTAAAAGCGCCTTTAGGCCACTCATGTCACTGGAATTATGCAAAACATGTCGAGTGTGTGAGTCTGCGAGGTGGAAGTTATAGCCTTGTCTTATTAACTGGTCCAATACACGAACGTTTGTAATGGGTCAACGGGATAATATAATACCCTTTTCTACAATTAATGTTACGATCGAATATTCCCGGACCTTGGAGCAGACAGGGCTACGAGGAGTAGTTTCAACTGTAAGAATAAGATCCCTGAGGGATATGACGTCACGTTTTATCCGTTTGATTAATTAACTGGAGGAACAAAAAGCAAGAGGCAAATAAATCCACTTCTCATCGGCCACGGGTACTTAATTAACTGGCGCGCGTTAATGTGCAGTAAAAGCTAATGACTATTATCTTTTACGGTCCATGGTCAGGTATGATTAGTTCACGGGAGATTTTATCCAATACAATATCGGTGCTAACTGAATACCGTAAATCGGCATTTTGCGGGTGTAGAAAAAAACAGGTGTGTTTAAGTTCAAACCCTGTGACACCTTCCATCGCTACTCCGTAATGCAACGTCGACTGACAGGGATTATAGCGATTTAGCCTTCACACACAGCCGTGGTGGTACTTTACGTGTGAAACTGTTTATTTGGTTGTTAATATCGTTCTGCCATGCATTGTCCGTGTGGAACCGCTCTGGTGGGGTCGCGGTCTGCGGGTGGGTGCGTGCGCAGAGTGAAGCGCGAACGTTGGGTGCCAAGTGACCAGGCCTGATTAAAGCGCTTGCCTCGTTTGCATTCAAGTCTAGTGCACGCAGGTCAGTGGCGGAGTGAACCAGATCGAGAGGGCTCACTGTACAAATGGCTCATCGAAATCCCTCGAAGTTTCCCGAGAGGTGGATGAGTACACTGCGGAGGGACGGCCTTTTATTAAATTCTTCTTTCTCCCCTCCCTTTTTTATGTCGGCCATTTTGTTTTATATTTTCTCCTTGCCCTAGATTCAGCTGCAGTCAATCAGCAGTCATGAATGGGTTTATAGCCACCGCTCTCTGTGTCAGGACTGCCTGAGTGGTGGGAATCCTCACCAGGCTCCAGTGGCTCCGTGTTGAAAACGCGGGTCTGCAGCCACTGCTGAGTAAAACTAGAACCAGGCTTCCGCGTCTTTCGACGGTTGCTCCATCTTTTGACGTCACCCATAGTGGCTCCATCTGCAGGACCTTTCGTACACTCAAATTTTGGTGTATCTTCTCATGCTATATATAGGCAGACATGATGACCCCGTGAAGCACCTGGAATGGCAGCGTCTGAGATGGCATATGGCTTAGAGTTAAATACGCATGATTATGTGTGAAATTTTCCCGAAGAATTTGCATTAGTTTGTCCATACAAGTTGTTTGTTCTTACCTCCTGATAATGGTTTACGGGGCCGCAATGTAACTACGCACATTTGTTAGTTATGCGTAGCTGTTATGACCAACTGTTATTTTAGTAGACTATTACATATTTGAAAAACTGGCCACAGGAGAAAAACTGATGATGAGTCTTACACACCCTGCTGGATGACAGTCTTTTGTATATCATAACTTATAGCAACTCCGGTATCACCCTCTCGTGATGTTAATTGTAATTCCATTTACAGGCCTAAATCTTCATGTAAGCTCATGTAATGCAAACGTCATCATAATTTCGTATTCTTTTTAATTAAACAAATGAAGAGGCAGCAATGATTACTTTGTGAGTTTCTGAGTTGTTCTTGTTTGACAGTGTGGCAATAGATATATACAAATATCTATATTTGAATGTTTTGTTCCCTCTCAGGTCGGTTGGCTGGCGATGATGTTGTGAATCCGAACACCATCGGTCACATCGTTGCTCGGACAAACGACGGGAAAGTGCTGCTGGAATGTGGCGACTGGCTAAGCTCTCTGGGTCTAAAACTACCCAGCGAAGAATAGGGTGTTTGCTGTCGCCGTACGTTAGATCTGAGACTGGTCGGTGTCAGAACACTACCCATGAACGAGAGCAAGGCTCTGTGCTTACAAACATTGGGCAGCTACCTCGGGCGCCAAGCGGCAAGGAAAGAAAGACTGATATGTCCACGTCAGTTTGGATTACATTAGGTCCAGCCCTCGAGAAACTGAGGCTATCGGATATACATTGTACCTTCCCAGGTTCTAAAAGTGTTTAATATTTTGTGCATTAAATATTTATGACTATGACTATTTAGTAATCATTTATTTGATATTTTTATTTTGATACGCATTTGCTTTACATGTTAATTAAAATATCCCCGACAAACGATGCAACTTATATTTAGCAAAGAAGTTCCGTCACTGCCCAGAAAGAAGTAGAGATTATTTAGCAAAGAAGTTCCGTCACTGCCCAGAAAGAAGTAGAGATTATTTAGCAAAGAAGTTCCGTCACTGCCCAGAAAGAAGTAGAGATTATTTAGCAAAGAAGTTCCGTCACTGCCCAGAAAGAAGTAGAGATTATTTAGCAAAGAAGTTCCGTCACTGCCCAGAAAGAAGTAGAGATTATTTAGCAAAGAAGTTCCGTCACCGCCCGGAACGAAGTTCCCAAGCTTCCTGCACTGTGGCACTAGGCAAATTCCGCTTTTACCGCTGCTGTCGGCCGGGAACAAATTCAAGATTCTTGAAAAACGGTCAAATCAGCTTTAATTTCTTGCAACATTATAATTTTCAAGACTAAAACATAAAAATAACGAACCCTGTGCATTTAATACAGCAAAAAACATCTTGTACCCTTTCGAAAAAGTTCTAATTGTGACCGAACTCTTCTTTTTATCACCTGATACAGTGTGTTATTAGGCTTAGGCTGGGCCCCCGCACTAATTTGTAAAAATGCGGGGCGCATTCTACCTATCAACATTCGCAGCGCCGCCCTGGCGAGCGATGTGAAAGTGCATTGAGAAAGTAGGCGACAACACAGATATAATGGGAGCTCTAGCGGAGTGAGTCGAAGGCAGAGAGTGCGAAGTTCCATCACCGCCCGGAAAGACGTTCCGTCACCGCCCAGAAAGAAGTTCCGTCACCGCCCGGAAAGAAGTTCCGTCATCGCCCGGAAAGAAGTTCCGTCATCGCCCGGAAAAGGGCGATAACCTGGCGTTGGGTAATAAGGACAGTAAACTATTAACTTGACTCACGTTCCCCTCGCTTCGCTTGCAGTCCACACGTGGTTCTCCTTGGGCGACCGCGCACTGAAACGGTCCCTTAAGTTTGTTCGAACGATCTTTTGAGCATCCGACCAGAACCCATATATATACGTACTTGGGCTGTTGACATGTTATTGATACGAACGGTGAGGTGAATTGGGTTAATGAGGCGGAGTAAGGCGGTGGGGGTGTAGGGCGGTCTGTGGCTGTAAGGCCGCGCCCCGGGTGGCGGGGCCATCGGGATCCTGGTATAGCTGGATACACCCCCCCCCCCCTCGTCCCTGGATACACTCCACCCGTCGGATACGTCCATTTGTACCCTCCCCACTACCGTCCCCACTGCCACTACGCTACGACCGGAGGCGTGCAATCATCACCAGGCACGTGGTTCTGATCACATGTCTTCACTCAGCCAATCAGGGCGGGCCTTCAGGTGCATGCCAGCGCGGCGTCCCTTGCCGCCGATGTCGGAGGCTGACACATTGCCGGCGGCTACATCTGATCAGCCAACCGGCCAGCCAGCCACCGTGGAGGGGCTGCACTCCCGCTGATAATCCCCGCTTTGAACAATAAATGTTAACCTGCTACAACCCGAGTGGAATGTTTATGTGACTATGGTGCTATAGGTTGCCTGCGACGAAGCGTGGTTAGGTTAATTAAGAGAGAAACAATTTTAGTTCGGGTGAGAAGGTGTGTGTGGGTGCATTGGGTGTGTGTGTGTTGAAAGGGAGGGAGGGAGGGAGGGGGGGGGGTGCCGGTCCATGCCCGAAGCTAAATTCCAGGATCTGCGGTTGATTATTGTTATAATATCATATTAATTACAGCCGTTAAAACAAATACGATGGACGCTGAATATGTTTTCTTAACCCACGTTAACAATTTCATTTCGTTTATTTTGCTTAATAGATGCGTGACCTACTTTTTTTACTCTTACTTTAAATGAAGCTTTTACTTGCGCCATTTTACCGTGTGAACCGGGATATAGATCTCCGAGGCCAACTACCTCTGACAGTTAATTGTTCTCTAATTCCTCTCATCACTGAAGACGATTAAGCATTGATCAATACTGGACTATCTATCAACAGAACGACATCGGAAAGACTCCGTGGTACCCTGGTAATGTTTCTGTACCTGTATCTTTCAACACCATTTCTTACAACGAAACGTTATTTAATACGTCGACGTAGACAGGCATCGGAGCGCCCTCTAGTTGTTATTTGTAGAGAGTGTAAAATGTCGTCTGCCCCGGCGTCCTCGCTGTTGTGCTAGCCCCGAGGACGTGTATCGGGCTATCGAAGACCCACATGTATACGGGGCCCCCTGTGAACGCTCGCACCTGTCGCTAGTTCGATTTTCTCGGATACGCCGACTGGTCGGAGGCTGACAAGACGACATATTGAAGGGAAGATCTGAAGTTCGCACGCTAAGTGATGGGTGTGGTCCCCACCGTCTTCCTCCTGGCGAGCTCCAGATCTGGGAAGTATTTTGGGTAGCTTCCACGTTCGCCAAACGCGTGTGTTTAACTATACAGTCGAGCCGGGTGGGGGGTGGGGGCATTACATATTGTTAGGTATAAGAACATATATGCCGCCCAAATTACCCCCTTTTTCGCCTTTTTTCTCTCAATCCTCGGCAGTAGAAATCTAAATTTCTCTCCACGTGCCCATCTGAGAATGAAGTTTTAACAAAATTGCAGCTCTTGACTAAATATGCCAGGTTATATCGAAAGTGTATAAATAAAATTTCAACTATTGACTATACATTTTAGTGGATGTCGATTATATGTTCAATTAATTAAAATATACATTGCCATGACTGTCCGTATCTATTTTGGATGCCTAAGCAAAAATTTCTCTCTCTGCGACCACAAATCTCGCACTCTTCTCTCGCTCTCCGTTTGCCCTCTATGACCTGGGCGACACACCCCCACCACTGTACTAATGTAGTGCCCCCCCCCCTCCCCCGGGACAGCCGCCAACGTATCTAGTAACGATGTTTTGAATCACGGCCTTTTGTGCGTTATAATCTGTTACGGTGTTGACAGATAGATATATATGTAGAACATAAATATGATAGTAAATGTAGCATTGGATATATCAATTGGTTGAACCCAAATAGTAAACGGGAAATCCAATCTACCAGCAGAGGGAGCTCGTTCCTCACATCACCTCTGCCCCACGTCACCGCCCAACTAACGTTGGACCTCAACTGTGTTGGGGTCACAAATGATTTTAGAGGGTTGTTCTATCAAATATTGAATTTTCTATGCAGAAGATTTTAAAATATGAACGTTCGGTTGTTGAATGGTCACAGTGGCAGAGTTAAGCGAAAAAATATTTCAAAATAACACGGGGTCAGAGTTTAAAGCGCTTCACGCCATTGACCTCAATCGAACTCGAAAACATAGTTCGAAAGTAACATGGCTTCTAATTAATCAATCTCGAATGATTCGTCCCCGTACGGTACAAGCAGCACAGTAGATGCCAAACAGTGGTATGTTTGCTGGCAAACTGCGAATCTATGCTCGATTAGATTCATTTCAATTTTCGCGTATGAATGATAATTATGATGGTTAAATTTATCGTGGGGCAGAGGGACTATGGCGTAAGCGTAACGCCCTCTAGATTGCGGGAGATTGCGGGAAATCGTACAGTAAGCATGGTGGACGCAAATGCAGCTTTTTTTTTATTTCGTCATAACAAATTTACACATCAAAAGAAACCATCATATCAACACGCATGATTTATATAGCTGCTCATAGCACATCATATAGTTATATGTCCTGTGGCTTGACTGACTATTGTTTCTTCAGAACCTTGTCACTGATATGCTTGGTGTTAACTAATACAAGACTACCAATCACTCAACACGGGGTGTATTTCTTCATTTTAACCCGCCTGTGACTTGTTTTAAATAACCCCAAAGTAATTATTTGCTAACTACATGATGATCTTTTGAAGTTTTCTGTAAAAAAAAAGCAAAAACGGTAACAATGTCCGAATTTTGACGAGAACTCTGGTGGATAGGGCGCTGAGCTTGGTCGAGTGAGCTCTGTGAAGGCAGCGTGAGGTTGGGGATTAGCGCTCCACTGTGCTCTGAGAGGGCAGCGTGAGGTTGGGGATTAGCGCTCCACTGTGCCAATGTGCGTCTTTGTACAACACGAGGTTCCTCGAACAAGATGACTCAATTTGGAATTTCCGTTTAATGTACAGGGGTTGCAACCCCTCCCCTTGGGAACTTGGGCACACACTGTACAAGTCCGGTTTTCAGACAAAATACTTCGTTGTAGGTTCAACCCAACGGCAGATCCAGGGGGGAGGGGGGCAGTTTACCCTCCCCACTCAAGGAAGGGGATGCTTTTTCAATGACCCTTATTGAAGAAGAATGCCATTTTTCATACATCAAGGTCAACTGAGATGTGCCCCCCCCCCCCTCGTCGTAAAAGAGGGGTGGCCACCCGATGTCATGCCGCTGTCATAGCCGATCGCAACCTCCCTCCCCTTTTAAAATTCCTTGATCCGCCCCAGTATGGCCTAAAGGATCTATATATGAATATATATTAGAATATACATGTGTGTTTGCGGGTGGGGCGTGGGGGCAGCCAAAGCCAACAACTGCCTGGGACACGGATGTGGCACTCCAACATCGATACCTAACAGACTGAGTTGGTATCGTAACGGCACAGCGATAAACCCCGTCATAAAACCAAAACACAACCGGTCTTTGCTCTTGATCTTTTTGCCTTCGCCTTTCGTCGCCGTCGAAGATGACGGTGGGTCATTGGCGATCACCCCAGACGGCCCAGGCCGCCTCACCGCGAAGGCTGATTTTATATGGTGGGGGGCTTTCGTGGATTTATCACCTTGTTATGGCATTTGGGCACCAGAGTGACCCTTTTAGCCCTGGTGTTGGCGCTGTGGGACGCTGCTCGTGTTAGATAGGATCCCCACCAGAGGCGGGCACAGCGGGTGAGGGGTTGGGGGAGGGGAGGGGTTGTCTTGGGATGGACGGGATTGGATGGAGGGGAGGGGGGGGGAGCGATTGCCTGGGGTTCAATCACGGGTGTGGTGGGAGAGGGAGGGGGCGGCTGGGAGATTGTTACGCCGGGTGAAAACACAACGGGTCGTCGCGTTTTATAACTTAATTCCTTACTTAATTGTGGCGTTTTGGAACGTTGTTGGCCCACAAGGGTGTCATTGTTCTCCCATTAAAGTGATTTACGCGTATCTCGCAAATTGTTAAAGGTTAAATACAAGGAACCAGATAACACAGTGTTCGGGACAAACTTAAGTCTTATTCCTAAGGGCACTGAGTGGGGTGGTGGGGGTTCCATTTTACCCTTCGACGTGACCAGAACTTTAACACTATTTCTCATCTTGCATTTGAAAAGAGGACGTCATACCCCCCACAACCCTACTCCTCCTCTTCTCTTTGCATAAGAGCTTCGCCACCAAACTGTTTTATCCATAGTACGTGGTCATCTGGAGTACCATTTTCACTAAAAACTTCATTGTACATATAACTATTTAATAATCTGTGGATGTCAGAGTAACAAGACCAACGTATGGCCCCAGCTGGTTTGCATGGCTTGGCTATTACCCTTTAAACACACCATTACTTCGTCACGGTTACGACCTCCTCTGGCCAGGTGCCCTCTGAGGATAAAGTTGAGTTACCAGCTCGAGTACCTGGTCTTCCCTCTATGTTCTGATGCATTGTCCATATACTGGCTATTTGTCAGCTCTACAGCAATTCTCGTCCCCTTTAGCAGATTTTGACTCGGTCCGGAAACAAGTGGGTTTTGTGTTGATTGTTTACCGGAAGTGACTCCTTGGGATATTCAGTGACGCCCCTGTTTATCTTTCTGCCAGTTCTGTTGCTTGCCACCTATTTTTCTCAAAGGCCATACATTTGTCTCTGCTATAAAGGTAGGCTGACAACTTGGAATTACAAACGACCGCTGCCTATATATTGTGAACTGTTGTGGCCTGTTGTGTTTAATAGAAGGGCAAATTGATTTAACGAGATACTTGGGCTGGAGTGTGCCTTAATTCGTGATGTAAAACCTACCAGGACGGTTTAACATTGAGCCTGCGTGTTCATATACTTTGGTGTAGGACTGTTAACGTCGTCGCCCCGCCACTCCCCCCCCCTCCCCCCACCCCATTCCCCGGCTATGTAATACATCTTATTGTTTGTTTGATTGTTTAGGGTTTACCCCCTCCCACACCCACACCCCCTACCCCCTGGTATCCCAATGCATGGGTTGATTGGCGGTCGCTGACAACACACCCCTCCCACACCCACACCCCCTACTCCCCTGGTATCCCAATGTATGGGTTCGTTGGCCGTCGCCGACAGCACCCCGTCCCACACCCACACCCCCTACCCCCTGGTATCCCAATGCATGGGTTGGTTGGCGGTCGCCGACAGCACCCCCGTCCCACACCCTCACTCCTACCCCCTTGTATCCTAATACGTGGGTAGGTTGGCGGTCGCCGACAGCACCTCCTACCACAATCACACCCCTACCCTTGGTATCCCAATGCATGGGTTGGTTGGCGGTCGCCGATGGTCACCGCTCGACTCGAGGTCGGTTCATTCTAAAGTTTTAGGTTTACTTCCCGTAGCTGGAATATCGGGGTGTCTCCCCGGCGAATGAAAAGTCTTGTGAAAGGAAAACGCCAAATGGTCCGGAGAGTCGTTTGGAGAGGTTTGGGTGTGCGTCCTGTGAAATCAAAGACATGCTGACCAATACAATTTCATTTACCGTAGATCGTATGATACAATCCTTGACATGATCAGCGATGAGAAAGGTACACCTAACCTGCTAACAAGAAGCTCTGTTCAGACGGCTACCACAGGCTTATTCGCAGCCCCCCCCCCCCCCTCCCCAATTCCTTACATCTAGCAGACGCCGATGATAACCTTCACCGCAACGTTCTCGGCGATTGCTTCGCGGAGGCTGTGGCAAGTTTCGATCCGTCACCTTCGTGTGGTCGGTGCGAGATGGAGAGCGGGACTCAGGGTCGGTGGGTGGGGGGTGGAAGGTCGGGGCCCGCCCTCCTCAGGCTCTCACCCCCCGTCGGGTGACCGGCTGGTCGGCCGGGGCCGGGGGCAGGGCAGGGTAGGCGCAGGAGGGGGGGGGGGGCGCCGGGGTGTGTGTGGGGGGTGGGGGGGGGGGGTCCTGCGCCACTGGTCACTTGAAGTGGTAGTGAGGGGGAGGAGGAGGTGGGAGGGGTGGTGGGGGGGTATAGGTGTGTGTGTGTGTGGGGGGGGGGGTGGTATAGCCACCCTCACGGGATACCGGTGCCAAGACAGGACGTGAGAGAGCAGGAAATCACTAAGGGGGTGGTCACTGGCAGCCGAGCATGCTTCCTACCGGTCACGGGCCAGCTGGGTGGGGCGTTCACGTGAGGGTGGCACTCCCCATGGCGACATCGGACCGGCCCTCAACTACATGAACCCCCCCCCCACCCCGCCCCCACTCCTCCCACCACCCCACTCGCCAACCTCCAGCATTACCGCCCTATAAATCCCCATACGCACTCCCTTCGCTCTCCCTAACCTCTTCTACCGCGTGCACCCACCCCCCCCCCCTTCCCAATTTTGTCCGCCGTCGGAGGTTACATAATCCATGGGGAGAGTCAAATCGGGCACCCCGGTACCCCCTTACCCACTCGCCACATCCCTTCCCTCCAACCTCCGACACCAACTCCTTGACCACCCGCCCATCCAGCTGGTATAGTCTCGACATCATTCTCAAAGGACTAGGTTGGGGGTGGGAAGAGGAGGAGTGGCCAGAGATTTGTTGGGGGTGGGTGGGTAGGTGCGGGCATTGTGTCGACTACCACCCTCCCTCCCCTGGGCCAATCAACGCAGCTTGTAAGGCCGCCCCGACCGCTGCTACCGCCAGTCGCCTGGGTCCTCACCCTCTACGTCCTCACCGCGCCGCTGAGGAGCTGGGGGTACCCTCTCGACCTGCAGCCACCCCATCCCCTTCCCCCTCCCCGACCAGCCGTCACTGGGGGTGGGTCCCTCGCCATCGCTTCCCCCAGCGGCGGCGGCGGTGGCGGTGGCGGTGGCGGTGACGGTGACGGCACTGCCTCCCTCCCCCTCAGCCTGCTTGGGAGGGTCCCGGCCAACAGAGCGAGGAACGACAGCCTGCGGAGCGCGGTGATAAATGGTCTAACTCCCACCACGTGAGGAAAGGAGAGAGCACCCTCCCCCCACTCCTCCCTCACATCGGGCCTTGCTTCTCTAGTGCGCGCTCCCAGGGCAGCACCAGCCGCAGCTCGTCGCGACTGGAACTGCTTTTAGTGCGTCACAATTGTGGAAGTCACAATTTCATGTCCAGATATCAGATTTGAAAGGACAAATATCTGCCAAGTGTTTTTTCGGTGTTAAAGGCGTACAGACGTGTGTGTATGCTTGTGTATCGGATAATATTCAAGCGGTGAGCACCGGAGGGAAGGTAAAGTGTTCAGATCGGATTATCATTGGCGCGGATTTCACTCTCCCAGTCATAGGCGGCGCTGCACGGCGTGAACCAGGATGGACGGCGAGAACGAGGACGCGAATCATGCCAGTGACGGCAAACTGATGCAGGTAAGCAAGAAAGCGACACACCCCTGATAGATGATGAACAAGGTGATTATTATTCTCAAAACGAAGTTGACCAATTTGTACCCCCTGTGATTTGTAGTAATTTCCTTAATTCCCCCCCCCCCCGCAAAAAAACAAAACACAAAAAAACGAGTCTCATCCGTGGGTTCGAGTCTCAGCCTTGGATTCGACTGTCAGCCGTGGATTTGAATCTCAGCCGTGGGATTGTGTCTTGGCCGTGGGTTTGAGCCCCAGCCTTGGATTTGAGTCTCAGCGTGGGTTCGAGTCTCACCGTGACTTCGAGTCCCCATGAGGGTTTGAGTCTCAGCCGTGGGTCCGAGGCTCAGCCATGGGTTCAAGCCCCATGACTCAGGGTTTGAGTCTCAGCCGTGGGTTCGAGTCCCCATGACTCAGGGTTTGAGTCTCAGCCGTGGGTTCGAGGCTCAGCCGTGGGTTCAAGCCCCATGACTCAGGGTTTGAGTCTCAGCCGTGGGTTTGAGTCTCAGCCGTGGTTTCGAGTCTCGGCCGTGGTTTCGAGCCCCATCAGGGATCGAGGCTCAGCCGTTGGTTTGAGGGCCGGTCCTGTCGACGTGATGGACATTGTCGAGGAATAAGCGCCGCCCCTGGATTTATCCCTGTTCTTGAACCTTTCTAGGCTTGTCACTGTACCATGTCCCGGGAGACCCCCCACCCCCCACCCCCACCCCTCCCCAAACCACCCCGCTCCCCCGTCAATGGTTCGTCATGGATCCCCGGTCGTGTGACCTTGTGAGATCTGTGGCATATCAACTGGTGACAATACCTGTGCATCGAGATGTGTGAGCTCATAAATTAAACAGGAGCTTTGGGAAGTGACGCATTCAATGACTGGTCTTATCAGAATTGTAGCCACTGTGCCTTTTGTTAATATATGATTCTAATATAGAAGGCATGTTGATATTTTCATACAAACCCCCCTCGCGCAAAGCGAAGAGAAGTGGGTCAAAACCAAAAACAATTATGACAGGCATATATGAAAACTAAAAGCTCCTCACTTCCTATATGTATGCGAAGATATGTTTACTTTGTATATTGGATTCGCCTCAATTTAAGGGACCTTTGACCTGCCTGATATATACTTGTGCCTCCGTGATATTGCGGCTCAAAGATCGAATTTGGCTGCAGCCTACCCACATTTATCACAGTGTAACATGTATGTAGCCTGAAGGACTTATCTCCAGCGCAAGTGACTTCCACTAATTGGGGCGATCAGGACACGATAGCGATCCGGATCTGATACATCTGGTATATATACGCATCAATAACAGTGATGTATTTCCAGGTTATTTCCGCCCCTGAAGTTTTCTCGCTGTTTGGCAATGTAATTTGAGCACATGGCACAGTAACCTAGTAGCTGCTATAACTGTAATAAGTGATCAACCATATGATATACACAAAGATTGGATTACGTCTCGGTATATTCCTATCCTTACAGTGTAAAAGAACGCGTATCGTCGCCCGGCCCCAAGCTTGCAAGTTTATTCTGGATCTCCCGGCAGAGGGCGTTACGTTAACGCCATATATAGTCCCTCTGTCCCACGTCAAATTTAACCAGAAAATCAGAATTATCCTTCATACGCGAAAATTGAAACGAATCTAATCGAACATCGATCAAATACCACTGTTTAGCATTTACTGTGCTGCTGGTACCGTATGGGACGAATATATAATATTCGATAAAAACAACCGTCTCACACCATTCGTGACCCCAACACCTTGCAAGTCTGTTCTCTGAACTGGCTTGTTCTCGGCACCAAGCATGCTAGTCCATTATGTTAACTGGCTGGTTCCCGGCCACAAGCATGCACGTCCATTATTTTAACTGGCTGGTTCCCGGCCACAAGCATGCACGTCCATTCTGTGAACTGGCTTGTTCTCGGCCCCAAGCATGCTAGTCCATTACGTTAACTGGCTGGTTCCCGGCCCCAAGCATGCAAGTCCATTATGTTAACTGGCTGGTTCCCGGCCACAAGCATGCACGTCCATTCTGTGAACTGGCTTGTTCTCGGCCCCAAGCATGCTAGTCCATTATGTTAACTGGCTGGTTCCCGGCTCCAAGCATGCAAGTCCATTATGTTAACTGGCTGGTTCCCGGCCACAAGCATGCACGTCCATTATGTTAACTGGCTGGTTCCCGGCCACAAGCATGCACGTCCATTCTGTGAACTGGCTTGTTCTCGGCCCCAAGCATGCTAGTCCATTATGTTAACTGGCTGGTTCCCGGCCCCAAGCATGCAAGTCCATTATGTTAACTGGCTGGTTCCCGGCCACAAGCATGCACGTCCATTATGTTAACTGGCTGGTTCCCGGCCACAAGCATGCACGGCCATTCTGTGAACTGGCTTGTTCTCGGCCCCAAGCATGCTAGTCCATTATGTTAACTGGCTGGTTCCCGGCCCCAAGCATGCAAGTCCATTATGTTAACTGGCTGGTTCCCGGCCACAAGCATGCACGTCCATTATGTTAACTGGCTGGTTCCCGGCCACAAGCATGCACGTCCATTCTGTGAACTGGCTTGTTCTCGGCCCCAAGCATGCACGTCCATTATGTTAACTGGCTGGTTCCCGGCCCCAAGCATGCAAGTCCATTATGTTAACTGGCTTGTTCTCGGCCCCAAGCATGCACGTCCATTATGTTAACTGGCTGGTTCCCGGCCACAAGCATGCAAGTCCATTATGTTAACTGGCTTGTTCTCGGCCCCAAGCATGCACGTCCATTATGTTAACTGGCTGGTTCCCGGCCACAAGCATGCACGTCCATTCTGTGAACTGGCTTGTTCTCGGCCACAAGCATGCAAGTCCATTATGTTAACTGGCTGGTTCCCGGCCCCAAGCATGCACGTCCATTCTGTGAACTGGCTTGTTCTCGGCCACAAGCATGCAAGTCCATTATGTTAACTGGCTGGTTCCCGGCCACAAGCATGCACGTCTATTCTGTGAACTGGCTGGTTCCCGGCCACAAGCATGCACGTCCATTCTGTGAACTGGCTAATCGTAGATATCGCATTAAGATTGTATATGGTACTACTACGTCAACTTTAAGGACAACGTGCAGCGAATTTTAACTAACATTATTTTCTGTTCGCGTTTCTGTTTCTGTTTTCGTTGCAATTAATAATCGCCAGGTGCTGCAAAAAAATAGTTACATTGGCAGTGTGCCATATTTGTTTATTGTGAATGTTAATCATTGGTTGTAGCATATTATATGCACACTTTAATTAAGTTCATTGCATTTGAGGAAATACATTCTAAATAAATAATTAGGTGTTTATAGTAGTGTTTTATGAAAGGCTCCATCGACCGCGCAATCTCTGTTGCCATTTGTATCGTCATGACAACCCGGCTACGGCGTCATCCGATGGTCCTTTTAAAATGCACTCCGTAATTATACGACAAAACACGATGCAGTAAAGTTTTCACAGTATTTCCGACAAATCGTTCCCGGCGGACAATCCATAATTGGGACCCGCACCAGCGGCTGTCTTTTTTACGACATTAGATCTTTCCCGAATATGACCTAAAATCTTTGCTGTTCAAACAATTATTAAATACGAAGGCATTGGTGTGAAGACGCGTTGAACTGTAATGGCTACTTTATTGCCTATAGTATCTATTGCAGCGGTGTATAACGGTGATGGTTAAGCATAAAAGGGAGGGCGGGATGCGCCTCTTCCGCGCCGCCCCTTGCATCAATTCCATATCGCCCTCGTCTCGCCCTGGCTAGGAGGGGGGGGGGGGTGGCTCGGGCTATAAACTCTCCCTCTCCTTCCCCTGCCACTCTTCATCACACGACGCACTGCTGTGAAGTATCTCCTCGGACCCCAGCGCTGACAGCTCGCATCAGTGGCCCTGGTTTTGCTCATAACGCCGCCACGTCGCTACAGCGGTGACGCCGGTCCGTCGCCGCCGCGCTTTTTAGCCAATAAGAGGCTGTCCGCCGCATCTCAAAGCCCAGCCAACATCATCGGCGATGACACGAAATGGCCCCGGTGCCTTTTAAAGGTGCTTGTCGCCCTGGGCTGAAGTGTGGGTGTGTGTAACCTATCAAGGCATAGTACCAGCTAGCTAGCTAGCTAGCCCAGCTAGGGATGGGAATTAATGAAGAAACAATTCCGGTGCCCAGCAGCCGCAACCAGCAGCTATCCCGGGCTGCCCCAGCCGCACTCCCAGTCTCACTCCCTCCCGGAGCACCCCCTCTTGACTTCAAAGGCCACTTGGCGAGTCTCCTACTCGAGTGGTGTCGAGTATCTAGCGTCGGTACGCTTGGTTGGCTGACTTGGTTGGCTGCTGACTTGGTGGCGGACAGGTTAACCCGCAATAAGGGATGGCTTGTCTCTGGATATGTAGCAGACCATAGTGATTTTGGGCGACAGAACAGGTTCTCCACATGTCCTAAACCTCCTTTCAAATCGTGCTCTGAAATCTGATATTGTTGAACAGCTGCTGTATGTTCATTTCACATGTATATCAGTTCTGTTCCAATGAATCGTGATTCGGGATGGTTTAAAATGCTTTATATCCCTGCACTAATTAATCCTTGTGCGTAAACGATGGTGATGGCATAGTTTGACCTACTTTAAACTATTAATAAATGAATGTTTCACGAAATGCTATTCTCGGGTGCACCGTAACTAAATTCGAAGATGTATAATATGAACTAAATTTGACACTGTATATATCAATTTGCAATCGTTTAATGGTCCCTTCACCGTCGCAATGACAATAAAGGTTAACTAAGGGGCAAACATACCTATGGGGCTTCGCTGTAGGTATCAGTAGTATATCCTCTTTAGTATCTTATTTCTGCTTTCTTTTGCTCTGTGAAATCACAGAATTATTATTTATAAATAGTCATACAGACATATGTATACACGCGCCTAGCATAGCCAGAGCCATAGCGTTAGGGTAACATTCCACGTTGGCAGATGGCACAATAACCAAGGAATGCATGCATCTCCCCCATTATCGGGTCCATTAACGGAGTAATATCAGAGCCCAGCTCCTCCCCACCCCCGCCTTCGGTTCTCCATCAGCCAGGCTCCGAACTGCATGTTGAAGGACACGGAACCTATTAACAGGGTCATACCACCGGGCCGGAAAGTGGCGGCTCGTGTGACCATCGGAACAAGAAGCTAAAATTAGCTTCAATCAGTGAAAGAGAATATCCAATAATCAAGACCCGTCAAAGATTCCTTGTCCTTGGTCGTAGGGACCGCGAGGAACAAAATGGCGGTCAGGCAATTATCGCCCACGCAGGGATAAAATTGCCTTCGGGGGAGGAATCTTTGATCCTTAGTGACCAGGGTTCTGTTATAAATGTTGTAACTCGATGTATACAGCTGCTACCACAATTATAGAAATCATAGACTCAGTAATATATTCAAGTTAATTTTCTGCCAAACTCGTATTAAGATCTAAAATTGTTAGATTTTATGGCGTGGTTAGTCCAAGAATTCTTATTACAAACATTCGTTGTCTTGAACCTACTCCGTACCCCTAACATGGGGCAAGAAGCCGGTGATATACACAGAAACATGTGTCATAGCACACCTATGGTCACTTTTGCCAGAATTACCCTCATATCACAAAAGAAATACTACAGTTCTGTTAAATATGAATACTAATATATCGTTTCAGTCTAATGCGCAAGATTTGGCAGGACATCTGTATGAATAACTTTAAATTTTAATCACCGATTCTAAAAAGAACAAAATAGGTACGAAACTAATTAAAAGCTTCCATGTTTCAAGCGTGCAATGAAAACAGTTATATCCGACCCACACGATGCAACTTTATTTGCAAGAAACCCCCCACGGTTTTGTACACTATTACGTTGACTGGTGTCCGCAGTGGTTGAGTGGGTAGCGTGCTTTGGGCCTTTTCCGTAGGATTTTACTCCGGGCGTTCTGCATTGGCCGTTTTACCTTCATCATCACTGAAGTTGTATGAGTCGCCCATGAGTTAACGTTGTTGCGATAACTGTGGTTAACAAGTCCTGTCTTATGAACGGTAGCTCATTGCACCCTTTTTTTGGCCTGTATGATACTCTCTGCCCACGCTCGTAACATTCTATGGAATATAAGCGTTCCACGTCTATAGATCAACACAACAGCAACACCACTGAATGATAATATGTATTTTATCTGTCCACGAATATATCGTGGACAGATAAAATGTGCAGAATGTTGTCATTCGTTGTCCTTTTTGAAGACATAATTTCCGGACGTAAGTAAAAAAAATATTGCCTCAAAAAGTTTGCCTCAGAGATGCTTTATAAAGAGTTGAGCTTGCGAGTTCGTCGCTTAAACAAACGCTTTTCTTCCTGAACCATTTTGATTTTGATGCCCATTGATTTTGATTTTATGATGCTTTAAAAATTACTTTCATCCTCGCTGGATTATGAACAGTTTTTTAGGCACATATTTCAGTTTTCCATTTTCTCCTCGCGCGAATTTCTCACGGCCGTTGCGTCATTTCCTCTGCGCAACGTACATTGCGTTGGTTCATGATTGGCCGCCCAGTTTGTCTACCACAATCTTCCGGAATTTCCACCGTGGCGTCTCTCCTTATCAACGGCGACACTTGTATAACACGTCCGAAACCTACATGCTCATACAGTGATGAATTTGACGGTTATCACAGCTGGCCGCTTCATTGCCCGACACATCCCTCTTCCCCCAAAATACCTCAGCCAGTTTATCTACGCCGTCAAATTGGAAGAAGCTCTTTCTAGTAGGGCCACCGGTCCAGACTTCATTCAGCGGCACGACGGCCGTCCTCAGGGACTGGCCACAGCCATGCTCCCCCCACTCTCTGCCCCCCCACCCCCCACCCCCCATCCCTTCCCTTGAGGGATGAATGTGATATGATGTCAGGGTCAGAGGAGATTTATTTAGGACCGACGTGCCTGTCAGGGCAACCCCTATTGGCCATGCCGCCACGCTCGCTCACAAAATCCAATACTTATGACCATGGAAAGACGTGAGGCGAAGAGAGGCGTGGTCATGGTCTCCGCTACCAGTTACCCTCACGTCAGCCTTCCAAGATGTGCTGTGCGGAATGCTCCTCGAAATTAATGTCCGGCTCGCGAAAGGTCAAGAACTATGGCAACCTCAGTGTGACCTTACACCGGTATTTTAATGGGTAATAACTAGGTTGTGGGTAACCGTAAGACAGTGCATCATGTGTATCGTGTTAAAGGTTTAGTTGCGTTTATCGGATGCTGTCTCTTTAATATATGTTCAACGCCAGATGCGGGTTCACCGCGAAAAGTCCGCCCACTTACTTCCCTCACGTCGACCCCAGCAGAGACATTGGCAGTAATACACGGCTCTGTATGGGTTTTAGATTTTATTTTTGGTACACAGAAAACTAGAAAACAAACTTTTACTGACTTTGGGAAAACTACTACTTTGAAATATGAAAGATCCGATAAATGAAGAAATGCTATATGACGTTATCTTTAAAGGAATCGGACTACTGACATATCTCCGATTCGGGGGAAAGCTGGACGGGTCAGATTTCTGTAGATGTTTGCACAAGATTGTCAGTTATCCTTTGGTCAATATTTGCAACGGCCGATAAGATTTTGCGGGCAGCTTGAAAACACAACTGGTTTGAAGTCGGTGACAAGCAGTTGTGGGCAACCTTCGCACCCACACGCCCACCCAGCTCAGCCTCAACAACCATCACCCCCACCCCATCTGATGTGTCATCTCCGCGATGCAAATAACAGCCATTACCACGTACCATGTCAGTGCCCGTAATTGTCAATTTTCCCCGTCACCTTGACAGTGTGTGGCTAAATTTGAGTACAAATAGCGACGACTACTATTTATAATATTCATCAAAATGTTTTCAATATGTTCCGTCATATTCAGTCAGAGACATAAAGTTTTCTTTCTACAGTCATGCAGTTACCTAAAAGGTCGATCGGTGATGAATGGCGTTAGAGATGAGGGAATTTAACTGTTGTTCTTCGTCTAAAGTCGTGTCTGTCTACACAAGATAGGATGATAATTGTTCAAAGCAACGCAGTCGAGGGAAATTTCAATATAAACCTTCTCGGCAGTCCATTGCTGAAGGCGTTTACGGCGAACCACTCAATATCCAGCCAATAGGCGGCTACTCATTCTTCACTGCGGTCCTAGTACTCTTACCGGAAGTGAGGAGATAGTGCGCCGCGGTGGTGCATGGGACTGTCGGTCGTGTTTTCACCCTCTGATAAAGACCGCCGAAGAGGTGCTAAGCTTTTTGCGTTATTCGCTCGCTGTAGCAAGCATCTTGTGGGGTCTGGGGTTCAAGGAGGGATC
>OZ025248.1:26769213-26830581 GCA_964019135.1 Arenicola marina | reverse complement strand
CCCCCCCCCCCACCGCCCCCCCTATGGTCGCAATCATCGTGACGAAGTTCATTCGATAGGACGAGCCATAGACGCAGTCGTTTTTGTTGGAGAGGGTCTGAGCCTATATGCGTCCCATTACATATATATATGTATTATATTATGCCATTGACGCTTGCATGCAATATTCCATATTGCATCGCTTAACCGCCCTCCTCCCTTCCCCCGCCTCTCCGCCTTTGCGGCCGTTACTAGAGATAGCAATCATGTCAGCCTTAACCATCAACATATTATAACTGCATGTCACGCAACCATTAGGTTCAGACATAAAAAACTGTATGGCACCCCGTTCTTTTTACCGTGTCGTCAAATCCACATCTTCTGTTGCAGCTACAGGTAAGCGATACGGTGCGCTGATTGGGAGCCCTTTTACTGTCCGATTATTTTCAGTATAATATAAACAGCAGCAATATAAAAGGGCCGGTTGCACGCCAACCACTTCTGGGGCCGTATTCAAAATCGCCACTTAGGTTACGCCACTAGAATTAGCGCCAAGTGGAAGATTTGTCGAGCGAATATCGGGTTCAAAATAAATAAGCATTCACCCAAGAAGTGAATTTTCTGAATTAAGAAAGTGCTAAAATTATATCGAAGAGGATTTCTGAATCATGAGGACCACCAAATAGAGCTGGTGAGGCTAAGGCAAAAATGAACCTTTTAGTGGGTAACTTACGAGGGGATTATGAATACGGTCCCTGGCCACAAACACCTAATGTGGGGCATATGTCACATCCATCCGGCATCATCCCGGGGAGCTTCCTCGGTCCAATTTAGCCTTGATGTGCGTAACAGGGGCCGGTTGCACCAAGCGGTCGCAAACGGTGGTCGCAAATCTGAAACGCCGGACGTACAAACGCCGGACGTATCACCGCCCTCTCTACGCCCGTGAGCTAACGTCGGTTGCACCAACCAAAATTTAGGCGGTCGCACGTACGTCCTTGCTTACGCCCGCCAGCCGAAAGTTTCGTGTTTTCCCCGTTGGAATGTGTCATGTCTGTCATCACACTGACTCCGTGTCGTTCGCAGGGGCACGGTTCCCGCACAGGAGACGGTACCACATCGGTGCAAACTCATTTATTAAAGTCAAAGAACTACCGTTGCCAGATTGGGCGCGCAAAAGAGCCTTTTAGCACTCACTTTCACGCTCCCGTAACAGTGGCATTTTAAGCAAGTAAGACGTATTTACTTCAAATTATTAGTTCATAACTTACATGAAGATGGGGTCATTGAACAATCCTGTTAATTTAATACACAAAAACTGTTGTTTGTAGCTTGTCATTATATGCACCATCCCCAAAGACCATGACTACAATATCTTATGGTATTGACGCTAAAACTTGCTTTTAATGACAATACTGCACCATTGGTGGAAACCCCTTTTATGTAAAACATCTATCTATTGATGACTCATGGACACTACTGGCATAGATATTCAATAAATTAGTAAAATACTGCTTTAATTTCGTACTGTGGCTGCTGTTGTAATGAAACTGCACCCTGTACGAGTGATATATTGCTGTCGCAATGCTGTAGAGTAATACAAAAGGAAGGATTGTTCAACCAATAACATTGAGTAATTGTTTAATTGTGCACAACAAAATAAGGAAATAAAAGTTGCATCAATAGTCCCGAAAAAAATAATTCTTTAAATGTGCTTTAGTCGATGCACAAATGATACAAGTTAAGCTTGAAAATATTTACTCATGTAAATATTGTGTTTAAACAAAGAAATGAGATGGTCTTGGTGGCTTTACCGATATACGACCACGGTACGCCTACCCCGTAGTGGTCGTATATTTACGCCCCCTTTTGCGACCGCGTACGATTTGCGACCACGTCGTGCAACCGACGTATGGAGGGCGTACCGTATACGACCAAGATACGACCGGCGTAAATTTTACGACCGCTTGGTGCAACCGGCCCCAGAGACGTAGAACACCAAATCATTCCATTTCCACACTTGCTTACATTGTACTTTGTGATTCGCATCCTTTCAAGGATGTCTCCTCCGGACTCCCCTGTGTGAGCCTAACCAAACAGTCTGCATATGACTAGGGATTTTCGAGGCGTTAGGTTACGTCCAACAACCGAGGTTACACCATCCCACGTTTGGCTTTAAATAGCGTTTGCTTTGCAGCGACGCCCGGCGGTGGGAGTTCACGCGATCAGGTGACTTGAGCTGAAAACAACGGCTCTTGTGTCGTCCATGCGTGTCAGGGGTACACATGTTTGTGTCTTCTCGCAATAATCTTATTTCCTTTCGGATTTTTTGGGGGTATTTTTGTCTTTGTGTCTTTCTACATGTAGCTTTTTGTCTCTCCGTCCACATCTACACCAAGACGAGAATTAATTATTGTCATTCTGTCATCGACTAATGAAAGGGACGCACACCTATAGTGTGTCTACATATTGAACCTAATATACCAGGTGTGGGTCCAGGTGGGGGGGGGGGGTGGTATCTCACCAAATACTTCCCATAGTTACCTTAAAAATCGACGGGAGCTGAAATTAAACGAGAAGTTATGGACGTGTGGATGAGCGTCCTTTGGTCGCTGCAGTGGTCATTGTCACGGCTGACATCCGGGGCTGTAGGATTATGGCATATTGATCGCTGCAGTGGTCATTGTCACGGCTGACTTCCGGTGCTGTAGGATGAGGGCATATTGATCGTTGCAGTGGTCATTGTCACGGCTGACTTCCGGTGCTGTAGGATGAGCGTCCATTGGTCGCTGCAATGGTCATTGTCACGGCTGACTTCCGGTGCTGTAGGATTATGGCATATTGGTCGCTGCAATGGTCATTGTCACGGCTGACTACCGGGGCTGTAGGATTATGGCATATTGGTCGCTGCAATAGTCATTGTCACGGCTGACTACCGGGGCTGTAGGATTATGGCATATTGATCGCTGCAATGGTCATTGTCACGGCTGACTTCCGGTGTTGTAGGATGAGAGCATATTGATCGCTGCAATGGTCATTGTCACGGCTGACTTCCGGTGCTGTAGGATGAGGACATATTGGTCGCTGCAGTGGTCATTGTCACGGCTGACTACCGGGGCTGTAGGATTATGGCATATTGGTCGCTGCAATAGTCATTGTCACGGCCGACTTCCGGTGCTGTAGGATGAGGGCATATTGGTCGCTGCAATGGTCATTGCCATGGCTGTCTACCGGGGCTGTAGGATTATGGCATATTGGTCGCTGCAATAGTCATTGCCACGGCTGACTACCGGGGCTGTAGGATTATGGCATATTGATCGCTGCAATGGTCATTGTCACGGCTGACTTCCGGTGTTGTAGGATGAGAGCATATTGATCGCTGCAATGGTCATTGTCACGGCTGACTTCCGGAGCTGTAGGATGAGGACATATTGGTCGCTGCAGTGGTCATTGTCACGGCTGACTTCCGGTGCTGTAGGATGAGGACATATTGGTCGCTGCAATAGTCATTGTCACGGCTGACTACCGGTGCTGTAGGATGGGGGCATATTGGTCGCTGCAATAGTCATTGTCATGGCTGACTTCCGGTGCTGTAGGATGAGGACATATTGGTCGCTGCAATAGTCATTGTCACGGCTGACTTCCGGTGCTGTAGGATTATGGCATATTGGTCGCTGCAATGGTCATTGTCACGGCTGACTTCCGGTGCTGTAGGATGAGGGCATATTGGTTGCTGCAATGGTCATTGTCACGGCTGACTTCCGGTGCTGTAGGATGAGGGCATATTGGTCGCTGCAGTGGTCATTGTCACGGCTGACTTCCGGTGCTGTAGGATGAGAGCATATTGGTCGCTGCAATGGTCATTGTCACGGCTGACTTCCGGTGCTGTAGGATGAGCGTCCATTGGTCGCTGCAATGGTCATTGTCACGGCTGACTTCCGGTGCTGTAGGATTATGGCATATTGGTCGCTGCAATGGTCATTGTCACGGCTGACTTCCGGTGCTGTAGGATGAGGACATATTGGTAGCTGCAATGGTCATTGTCACGGCTGATTTCCGGTGCTGTAGGATTATGGCATATTGATCGCTGCAGTGGTCATTGTCACGGCTGACTTCCGGTGCTGTAGGATGAGGACATATTGGTCGCTGCAGTGGTCATTGTCACGGCTGACTTCCGGTGCTGTAGGATGAGGACATATTGGTCGCTGCAGTAGTCATTGTCACGGCTGACTTCCGGTGCTGTAGGATGAGGGCATATTGGTCGCTGCAATGGTCATTGTCATGGCTGACTTCCGGTGCTGTAGGATGAGGGCATATTGGTCGCTGCAATGGTCATTGTCACGGCTGACTTCCGGTGCTGTAGGATGAGAGCATATTGGTCGCTGCAATGGTCATTGTCACGGCTGACTTCCGGTGCTGTAGGATGAGGACATATTGGTCGCTGCAATGGTCATTGTCACGGCTGACTTCCGGTGCTGTAGAGTGAGAGCATATTGGTCGCTACACTGATAATTTTCAGGGCTGAACTCCGGCACCTTATACGATACGCCCGTTCATATATTGGCGATGCAAACAATAATACTCCACCAGATTCCACTTGCTGACATACAACCCAACACGACAAAACGTTCGTTGACGTGCAGGAAAACCCTTGCTGCACATCTATTCGCGTATTGTAATGCTATATTTCCGATCTTGAAGAAGGTTCAAGCAGTTGGATTTTACTTTACATCATTCTGTACTAATCCCTTTCACGCTCAGTCACAGAAAACAGTGGATACATAAGCAAAGTGCTATTGGTCCAACTAGCGACTAATTAAGTACCCCAAAGAATCTCTATATGTATCTATATTTGTATATATATATGTTGTTGCGCATATATATATAAATATATATATAAATATATATATAGTGTTTATATCTATATACAGATAGTAGACAAGGAACTGGCCAGACTTTAGAACTAGGTCGAAAAATATATTAAATTCCACTATGGTTGGTCCCATGAATAATTCAGCATACAAATTATTAACGCGTGTTAGCAGCTTTTGATTAATTGACCATTGTATAAAAAGACATAAATGTCAGTATATTTCTTTGAGCATAATAACAAACGGAATCTCTGTCCAGTATGTGTATATGTTGTGTTTCCCCCCAGGCCGATGCGGAGGGTGGGGCCGACGGCGCGGGTGGCGAGGAGAAGCCGCTGGAGAACGGAGCCAAGAAGAAAGGACTTCTCGACTTCAAGGTGGACATCTACATCCGCCGACACAAGATGGGAGCCGGAAACAACACTGACAGGTGGGCGGTACTTTGTCTTGGCTATTGATAGGTGGGCGTAACTTGGTATCTGCTATTGACAGGTGGGCGGTGCTTGGTCTTCGTTATCGACAGGTGGGCCGATTTTGTCTTTGTTATTGACAGGCGGGCGGATATTGTCTTTGTTATTGACAGGTGGAGTGGTACTTTGTATCTTTTATCGACAGGTGGACGTGATCTTGTCTTTGTTATTGACAGGTGGGTGGTACTTTGTATCTGTTATTGACAGCTGTGCGTTACTTGGTCTTTGTTATTGATAGGTGGGTGGTATTTTGTATATGTTGTTGACAGGTGGGCGTTACTTGGCCTTTGTTATTGATAGGCGGGCGTTACTTGGTATCTGTTATTGACAGGTCGGTGTTACTTGGTATCTGCTATTGACAGGTGGGCGTTACTTGGTATCTGTTATTGACAGGTGGGCGTTACTTGGTATCTGTTATTGACAGTTGGGCGGTACTTGATATCTGTTATTGACCGGTGGGCCGTACTTGGCATCTGTTATTGATAGGTGGGCGTAACTTATTATCTGTTTCATTGAACAATTGGCATGATTTTGTGGACGTAAGTTTTTCGTGAAAACAAACTGATTTTCAATATCAAGAGGAAGTGGTAGAGGCCGAAATACAGAGATAAAGGGGGAGGGAGGTATGCGTCGGCCTAATAAGCGAAGGAATCGTTCACCTGGCTATCATCACACCAGCATACAATGAGGTGGTCCGTGAGAACCAAACCTAGTCATAACGCACCCCATAGACTGTAGGGTGAGAAAGAAAACCCCATGTCACAACGTCACCCCCCCCCCCCCCCACCCATGGCCGGCCTGCCAGTAGGGTGAGAAAGAAAACTCCATGTCACAACGTCACACCCCATGGACGGCCTGCCAGTAGCGTGAGAAAGAAAACCCCATGTTACAACGTCACCCCCCATGGACGGCCTGCCAGTAGGGTGAGAAAGAAAACCCCATGTCACAACGTCACCTCCCCCCCCCCCTCCCCCATGGCCGGTCTGCCAGTAGGGTGAGAAAGAAAACCCCATGTCACAATGTCACCCCCTCCCCCCCTCCCCCATGGACGGCCTGCCAGTAGGGTGAGAAAGAAAACCCCATGTCACAATGTCACCCCCTCCCCCCCCCCCATGGACGGCCTGCCAGTAGGGTGAGAAAGAAAACCCCATGTCACAATGTCACCCCCATGGCCGGCCTGCCATTAGGGTGAAAAAGAAAACCCCATGTCACAATGTCACCCCCATGGCCGGCCTGCCAGTAGGGTGAAAAAGAAACCCCCATGTCACAAAGTCACCCCCCATGGACGGCCTGCCAGTAGGGTGAAAAAAAAAACCCATATCACAATGTCACACCCCTTGGACGGTATGCCCACCGACCACCCAACAACCGCTATGTAACATGGTCACGAGCCCACCCGCCTCCCGTTCCCGGCGATGCGATGCACTCGACTGGTGTCTGGCACCACTCCTATCACATCAAACCGGAGTGGCTTTTACACAGCCTCAACCCCGCGCTCCCCAAGTGGAGTGAGAGCGCCACGTAGCGCTGGGCGGTGGAGGTAACAAACATCACGTGGGGCTGACGGACAATAGCGTTTCAAGCGGAACGCCCTCTACCGGGAGAGTGGTCACGTACATGGACCAGGGGCTATGTTCGCATTCTCAACTCGGCATTTACTTTTCTGTGCGAGAGGCTTATGCTTTTCATTTAAATAGGTAAAAATGTGGCACAACTTTTTGCGTTTCCCGCTCTTTGTGCGGACATCCGTGGCGTATATGTTTAGGGCTTCGGTTCACACGTCCGTAGCTCAAGCACTTTAATTCAATATTTAGATTTGAATAGTCTAATTTTTAAGATAATTCATTTATTGTCCTTTATAGATTGGAGTCAGGCAATCACATAGCTAATAAGTATATCGGGCAGGAATCCTTGAAATGGGGGGCACAATAAAATGTTCTACATCAGCGGCGGAATTTCAAAAGGACTAAAAGGGGGGCTCCATTGAAACTTGCGACTGGGGCGGGGTGGGGGGGGGGTGGTCATGCCTCAGAAAGCGCTCTTCCTCAAAAGGGAGTAGGGTCCACTGAATACTTGCGACAGGGGGTCAAGGGGCTCTGAACAAAATTGCGAAAGGAGGGTCCACCAATTTTTTTACGACCCGGGGAGGGGGGCCCTCTAAAAAAAAATGCGCTGCACGTTACGTTACGTTACGCACATTTGCACAATTTATAATCGTTGGTAAGAAGGAACCCATAATCTACGATGCTAGATCCATTGTGATATCTAAGAAGAGGCCAGGGGGCACAGAATTTAAAAAGGTCGGGGGGCACAGAATTTGAAAAGGCGGGGGGCACAGAATTTGAAAAAGCGGGGCGGGGGGGTGGCACAGATATACTTTAGGGTCTACAAGGGGGCGGGGTGGTGGCACAGATATACTTTAGGGTCTAAAAGGGGGGGTGGCACAGATATACTTTAGGGTCTAAAAGGCGGGGGGGGGGGCACAGATATACTTTAGGGTCTAAAAGGCGGGGGGGGGGGCACAGATATACTTTAGGGTCTAAAAAGGGGGGTGGGCAGCTGTTGGGAGTATCTTTTTCCACGCACCGAACTTACAACAAACGATCCGATGCGGTTGAGCTAACCAGGGATTCATACATCGGCCTCTAAACCTGCAAAACCCTTCCCCCCATGTGCTGTCGGTGACACAGCACCTTTGACACTGTTTGTCGTTTGTATGGCTAGAAAGTTTGTTCACCTGAATTCGCTGAGAGACCGCTCGCAACTCGAGAAGGCGTTAAATATTAAGTAGATCACTAGAGCACGCAAAGAACCCAGTGAGGTACTGAATGGACTGGCACAACTGGGATCACTGTCGCCCACACTGGATTTTGTTGATCGACAAGTGAATGATAGAAGTGGAAGTACTAAGTACAGCTGCTGTCGATCTTTACTGACCACGATGTCATCCACTCAGCAATTGGCTATGGGTTCCAACACCTGGGAGGGGTAAGTTATCAACACGTTCGGTGTGTGACGTTCAATGCCAAGTTGAGGTTGAGCAACTGGTCACTCTGGAGCATGTGGCATGTAAAACACGGAATGAAGAGTTGCCAACATTCTGTCCGATTTAATGTCGTCCTGGCGAAATCGACCATTATAATGAACGATAAGAGGGAGGGGCAGTTATAATATTACTGATATTCGGAAAATGGTTACAATAACCAATCTTTTCAGTTAACTATTTAACTTTTTAACATCGTTACGGGGATGATATTGGTGTATTTTAATGTTCAGACGACCCATATTGCGTGGACGATGGACGGTGTTTTGGCAATGCAACTCGCACACTGTCATTCTGAACTTTATGCTAGGAAATGCACTTCCAATCCATACCCTTACAATGGACTTATTTAAAAGGGCACTCATCTGAAGAACTAAAAGAATTAAAAATGTAATACCATTGTATATAGAGATATATACCACAATTATCAAACAAAATGGGATGCGTTTGTATTACCTGACATCGGAATCCAAAGCCCAGGTTAGTGCCCCAGATGAGTTTGGGGGGGGGGCGGGGGGCGTCACCCGATATCCTACCCAAGGGCACTTGAGGGTGTATGAGGGGTACTTTATTTACTTCGGCAGCTTAATGGGCGATTTGGGCGCATGACCTGCATCACAATAACCGTGTGAACACGCTAAATATAAATGCAAATGAAGTTAATGACTCGGTTGTAGAATCGGTTGTGACTATAATTAGGAATATAAACGACATAAGTAAATACATGGAAATCTGGTGGAGGGGGGATGCAAATTGGCATACTGTCTCTCTCTGCTGTGTATTTGGCGCACTGTCTTTGCTGTCTATTTGGCATACTGTCTCTCTCTCTCTGCTGTCTATTTGGCATACTGTCTCTCTGCTATCTATTTGGCATACTGTCTCTCTCTGCTATCTATTTGGCATACGGTCTCTATCGGCTGTCTATTTGGCATACTGTCTCTCTCTGCTATCTATTTGGCATACTGTCTCTCTCTGCTATCTATTTGGCATACTGTCTCTCTGCTTTCTATTTGGCATACTGTCTCTCTCTGCTATCTATTTGGCATACTGTCTCTCTCTGCTGTCTATTTAGCATGCTGTCTCTCTCTGCTATCTATTTGGCATACTGTCTCTCTCTGCTATCTATTTGGCATACTGTCTCTCTCTGCTTTCTATTTGGCATACTGTCTCTCTCTGCCGTCTACTTGGCATACGGTCTCTCTCTGCTGTCTATTTGGCATACTGTCTCTCTCTGCTATCTATTTGGCATACTGTCTCTCTCTGCTGTCTATTTGGCATACTGTCTCTCTCTGCTTTCTATTTGGCATACTGTCTCTCTCTGATATCTGTTTGGCATACTGTCTCTCTCTGCCGTCTACTTGGCATACGGTCTCTCTCTGCTGTCTATTTGGCATACTGTCTCTCTGCTATCTATTTGGCATACTGTCTCTCTCTTCTATCTATTTGGCATACGGTCTCTCTCTGCTGTCTATTTGGCATACTGTCTCTCTGCTATCTATTTGGCATACTGTCTCTCTCTGCCGTCTATTTGGCATACTGTCTCTCTGCTATCTATTTGGCATACTGTCTCTCTCTGCCGTCTATTTGGCATACGGTCTCTCTCTGCTGTCTATTTGGCATACTGTCTCTCTGCTATCTATTTGGCATACTGTCTCTCTCTGCCGTCTATTTGGCATACTGTCTCTCGCTGCTGTCTATTTGGCATACTGTCTCTCTCTGCTATCTATTTGGCATACTGTCTCTCTCTGCTGTCTATTTGGCATACTGTCTCTCTCTGCTATCTATTTGGCATACTGTCTCTCTCTGCTGTCTATTTGGCATACTGTCTCTCTCTGCTTTCTATTTGGCATACTGTCTCTCTCTGATATATATTTTGCATACTGTCTCTCTCTGCCGTCTACTTGGCATACGGTCTCTCTCTGCTGTCTATTTGGCATACTGTCTCTCTGCTATCTATTTGGCATACTGTCTCTCTCTGCTATCTATTTGGCACACGGTCTCTCTCTGCTGTCTATTTGGCATACTGTCTCTCTGCTATCTATTTGGCATACTGTCTCTCTCTGCTATCTATTTGGCATACTGTCTCTCTGCTATCTATTTGGCATACTGTCTCTCTCTGCCGTCTATTTGGCATACGGTCTCTCTCTGCTGTCTATTTGGCATACTGTCTCTCTGCTATCTATTTGGCATACTGTCTCTCTCTGCCGTCTATTTGGCATACTGTCTCTCGCTGCTGTCTATTTGGCATACTGTCTCTCTCTGCTATCTATTTGGCATACTGTCTCTCTCTGCTTTCTATTTGGCATACTGTCTCTCTCTGCCGTCTACTTGGCATACGGTCTCTCTCTGCTGTCTATTTGGCATACTGTCTCTCTCTGCTGTCTATTTGGCATACTGTCTCTCTCTGCTTTCTATTTGGCATACTGTCTCTCTCTGATATATATTTGGCATACTGTCTCTCTCTGCCGTCTACTTGGCATACGGTCTCTCTGCTGTCTATTTGGCATACTGTCTCTCTGCTATCTATTTGGCATACTGTCTCTCTCTGCTATCTATTTGGCATACGGTCTCTCTCTGCTGTCTATTTGGCATACTGTCTCTCTGCTATCTATTTGGCATACTGTCTCTCTCTGCCGTCTATTTGGCATACTGTCTCTCTGCTATCTATTTGGCATACTGTCTCTCTCTGCCGTCTATTTGGCATACTGTCTCTCTCTGCCGTCTATTTGGCATACTGTCTCTCTCTGCCGTCTATTTGGCATACTGTCTCTCTCTGCTATCTATTTGGCATACTGTCTCTCTCTGCCGTCTATTTGGCATACGGTCTCTCTCTGCTGTCTATTTGGCATACTGTCTCTCTGCTATCTATTTGGCATACTGTCTCTCTCTGCCGTCAATTTGGCATACTGTCTCTCGCTGCTGTCTATTTGGCATACTGTCTCTCTCTGCTATCTATTTGGCATACTGTCTCTCTCTGCTTCCTATTTGGCATACTGTCTCTCTCTGCCGTCTACTTGGCATACGGTCTCTCTCTGCTGTCTATTTGGCATACTGTCTCTCTCTGCTGTCTACTTGGCATACTGTCTCTCTCTGCTTTCTATTTGGCATACTGTCTCTCTCTGATATATATTTGGCATACTGTCTCTCTCTGCCGTCTACTTGGCATACGGTCTCTCTGCTGTCTATTTGGCATACTGTCTCTCTGCTATCTAATTGGCATACTGTCTCTCTCTGCTGTCTATTTGGCATACTGTCTCTCTCTGCTTTCTATTTGGCATACTGTCTCTCTCTGATATATATTTGGCATACTGTCTCTCTCTGCCGTCTACTTGGCATACGGTCTCTCTGCTGTCTATTTGGCATACTGTCTCTCTGCTATCTATTTGGCATACTGTCTCTCTCTGCTATCTATTTGGCATACGGTCTCTCTCTGCTGTCTATTTGGCATACTGTCTCTCTGCTATCTATTTGGCATACTGTCTCTCTCTGCCGTCTATTTGGCATACTGTCTCTCTGCTATCTATTTGGCATACTGTCTCTCTCTGCCGTCTATTTGGCATACTGTCTCTCTCTGCCGTCTATTTGGCATACTGTCTCTCTCTGCCGTCTATTTGGCATACTGTCTCTCGCTGCTGTCTATTTCACGAACATAGTGTGGTGTACCTGTGTAGGTTGCGCATAGTACATGGTCTGCTTAGCTGTGTTGGTATTCTCGTTCGCGAGTATGTGTATCCCACTTACACCGTGGTGTAGTTTGTAGTTTTTCCGAAGAATCATGTTCAATTCTGGGTCTTAAATGAAACTTTAGTCCAGGGTTAACATATTGAGCGTATGCATACATGATAATTGTTCGCTCCAAAATTACCTGGGTTCGAGATGTTTCTAGTACAGGCATTCTACTTCATCAAAAGCGAAATTGATGGCTAGTGTTTCAGGACATCTTTGCTTAAATATAGGCCAAACCATGGGCGTGTCCGCGGGGGGGGGGGGGGAGGCACACGGGGCATGGGGTCCTCCTTCCGACCCTAAGGTATATCTGAGCCCCCTATTACGATTATAAAGTGTGCAAATAGTACGCAACGTGCACCACGGTCACTTACGTTACAGGCTTTTTCATGTTTTCTATAACAATTTATTGTGAACTACCATTCGAGCAACGTGATCCTTTCCAATCGGTTTCGCCAAAGGAAAAAATTGTTTCAATCATAACGTCCCAACATTGTGGCGCACGCGTGCCCTCTGACGAACCTTCCGGCGCAACTTCTGACGGCTTTGAGAAACCAGCACAATATATCGCAGAAGAGCATGGGCTGAAATGTGAAATAACATTTCGGGCTGCAGTGAGACCATTTTGAATATGCGATATCTGCAATTTTATGTCTAGGTGATGTAACTCCCAGCTCACATTTGAAAAGACAATGCTAGGTCCCGCAATCATTTCATATTTTTATAGCTATGCATTCTTCTTGTCCTTCGAACCGTTGTTAATAGAATACATGTTGCTTTATGTCAAGCCACTGTCATTTATAAAGTTTTGTTTAGTCGCCTCATGTCGAAACACTGATGCTTATCAATGACTGGAGGTAGTTTTTGTTTCGTTGCTACATGTCAAAACACTGATATTTATCAATGACTGGAGGTAGTTTTTGTTTTGTCGCCTCATGTCAAGCCACTGTTGTTTATATAATGACTGGAGGTTGTGTTTGTTTCGTTGCAGGGAGTCGGTGAAGCGGTACCGCGCAGACATGAGGAAGTGTTGCATAGCAACCATCATCATCATCCTGCTCCTGGCGCTGGTCGGGGTGGCCATCTTCCTAGTCATCTACTTCCTGGGTCAGCCAGCCAATATTATTAACCATCTACTTTGTATTCTATGTAAATGTCTATTTTCATTACGTGTCTATGTTTCCTGAACACTATTTCCTTCGTCATTTTGTTTGATACATATTGTATTGACATCGTCGATCACTCACTGATTTCATGTCACGTGTCGTCTTCTTCCATTCTTATCATCCTGATTGTGTTGATCATTTTTGTCAATTTTGCCATTCTTGTGATTAATTCTTGTAATGTTCTTATGATCCGTCATTATTCATCTCACCCACCGTCATCTAGTAGTTTCAAAGTTATTTGACCTCGCCTCGGTTCACAGACTTATTCCATATCACCTTGCATGCACCTCGTGCACCCGTATTATGAGCTACTTGTCTGGGGGCTGTTGAAGGGTTGAGTGGGCGCAGTGTACGTTTTGATTATATATATATATATATATGTAGGTCTGCTCAGATATGTACGCAGTTTGCTCTCATATTAGTTATAAAATACCAATATAAAATGCATACCCCAAGTAGGATATATTAATATAAAAACCCTCCCTCAATTTTATGACATTAATTAAAATTTGATTTTTCTAAGGGCCCATTTTTTTGGTAACCCGGGTATCTCCCGAAGGTGGACCGAATACGCACTTTACGCATTGGTTTACCGCCCGACACTTCTTTCACCCGGGTCCGGTGCGCGCGCATCCATTCGGTATGCCGATGTGACCCGTTCAAAGCAGCACGGTATATTCGGGAGAAGATGGCGGCTGATTGAAAAGTGACTGTCTGGGCTGGTTCCATTGCCCCTAAATGAACCGGACATGACCGGTGTGAACATTTCATTGACATTCAGCGTCCGGAAAAGCCTGAGTATACCGGGCAGTCTTATTTAAAGCCTGATTTCATTCAAATTTCATTAAACCCCAAATTCATTGTCCCGAGGTTTTTCCTGACTCAATTTAGCCGTCATCTACACAGAGGCGGCATAAACCACTAACATTTCTTTCACTATGTTCACCATATAGTAGGCCAACAGTACAGTACAGTACATACAGGCTCATACGTACCTTTGCGCAATCTCATAATACATATTATATATATCACCGGCTTTGGTCGGGTCCGTATGGCTGCATACACCCAGATGTTGCTGCGAACCTCTACCGTTACACGATCATCAACACGCGCCCATTGGGAGCTAGGAAGATGCGATACACCCCCCATGTATCCTCTTGATGCCTGTTGCGGAGGCAGCCCGGGATATGGCAGGGAGACCAGTTCCGTCTCCAGGAATCTGTTCTCTATCGATCTGTTCCCTTCAGACCGAATCCCTGGAGCAATATAATACTGGATGGAAGGCGGCTCTCTTCATTATATGTCATCTATATGTTATCGACGAGGAGCAGCCGCTACTGTCTGCAAAGGTGTTGATGCCTAGGGTGGTTGCCGCAACTAGATGTTGGTGTATGAGGGTGGCTATTCGGTCGCCAGGGGTTAGGGTGGTGTCACCGTAGCGGCTGGGGGTCGCCAGGGGTTAGGGTGGTATTGCCCTGATGCCGTAGCGGCTGGAGGTTAAGTACGCCCGGATTTCAGAGATTGCCCTCCGTTGACGTTTTTTATGATTCTTTTGACGATTACACACACCGTTATCGCCTGTTTAGGAGACTGGGCGGCACATTACGGCAAATTAAGCGGAAGACAAATGAGGCTAAATGATATCAGTAGTAGTAGCATACTTACTATAACGTAAGAAGCCAGATCCGATTTTGATGGTTAAGAGTCACCACGGAGCGAAAGATCGCAACCTCAAAGGCAGGCGGTAGGCCCGAATAGGTAGGGGTCCCCGATAGGGCTGGAAGCGGCAGCGGAAGGCCTAATCGACCTCGGGGCCGACGGTCCCTTCGGAGGAAATTGACAAGATTGCAAGCCTTTATCGTCCATAGAAAGGCCCTACGGCTCAATACACCCAGGTATACCCTCCCTCCCTCTCCACACACGCACATATACCCCCCACCCCCACCCCGCCCATGGCGACCACCCCCTCCCCCTCTCTCCTTCGTTGCCCTGTCGTACGGGCGTATTGTATGGGCCACCAGTTTCAATAGCATGACAGACACGGACAAAGACTGCCTTCCAGAAGGACAGGTTTCACCCCCATAGAAAACCCACATAATCACCACGGGACATGTTGCCGATCTTTTCACGGCCATTGAAATCAGGCGCGCATGGGGCCTAAAAAAAACAGGCCAAAGTGTGCCGTGGACCGCCGAGATCTGTATATGGAGCCGACGGATCAGACTGAGGAAGTTACCCTCAGGAACTGGCGGGGAGAAGCAGTGCGGATCCCGGAGATTGGTTTACGGGGGTGGGCGGCACAACTGACATCTTAAAGTGTCCATATAGGTTTTATCCGACATGTATGGAGCTCGCCTAGTGGTGCGTCAATTTTGATATTGACAATTTTCATTGGAGCCGGAATTTACACACTTTTGTGAAACATCGACTTTCTCCAAGCGGCAGAGGTTGCGATAAGGCACGTTGGTTCATAAGCCATTGAAGACAGAAGTCTTATCGATATGTACGCCATATGAAGGCTATATAACTTATATAGGCCTCTACAACGACACAACACCCAACCGATGAAGGATCGCGGGCCGAAAGTAGTGGGACCTCACGTCCTTTCATGGGGGACACTCAGTTAATCAAATATGTCACCCAACCCTGCCCTCCCTGGTCGCCTCCTTTCGCTCCCCTCCCCTTAGCCATGAGCGCACCCCCCCCCCCCCCATCCATCCCCCGCACGTCCACCACAATTCTAGACTGTTGGCCTATTGATTCCTACCTGTCGATTGCGTCGAGGCCCTCCGCACCCCTGGTCGTGGTGTCATGCCGCGAGTGAGTGACGCGAGCCCCCCCCCCCCCCCCCACCTCCCCTCGTACCCTCCACTGAGTTGAGCTCTCTTTGGAGTATGGCAGGACGAAGTGTCCTGTAACGGCGGAGCGCAAATCCTTTCATTGACAGTCGGGACACGGCATCGGGACACGTTCCCCGGACTTGGCTAGCAGGATCACTGCCACAGTCCCGTCCGGTGGGAGCAGCATGGACAGACAGACAGACAGAGTGAGACAGACAAACCCAATAGCTTGGACCCCTTGGCCGTCGAGTTACGTTACATTCAAGTCAACACGAGTTTCACTGTGACGTACTCGACTGTGAATGCTCGCTGTTTGCATGGTGGCTGCGTGTATTGACTGTCTGTGTAGTGAGCCTCTTTACGCCTAGACGTTGTACAGGTCCGCTGTATGTAGGCCATTCAATGTATATGTGTTGTGGGTATAATGTTTATCTATATATTGTATCCACACCGTGCTCGTTGTGCGTGCTAGCTACCGGCGTTCGCTATGGTTGTAGTAAAACCACGACACCATATGATCGAGTGATGCATGAGCTATGCGGTTGTACGTGGGTGTGCCTGCCATGAATGGCTAACACGGACGACCTGATCACATAGACAGACGGTGAGGTCAGTTGGCTGTCGGCTTTAGTCAGCCAGGAGGGCCGTTTCATTTATTGAACTTGACTTTAGGATCACTGATGCTGGTCCACTGGGAAGGTTGACTGGGGTGGCTGGTCTGAAGGTGGCTGTTCTCTGAAGGTGGCTGGTCTCTGATGGTGGCTGGTCTCTGATGGTGGCTGGTATCTGATAGTGGCTCGTCTCTGAAGGTGGCTGGTCTCTGAAGGTGGCTGGTTTCTGAAGGTGGCTGGTTCTCTGAAGATGGCTGGTCTCTGATGGTGGCTGGTCTCTGAAGGTGGCTGGTGTCTGAAGGTGGCTGGTCTGAAGGTGGCTGGTCTCTGAAGGTGGCTGGTCTCTGAAGGTGGCTGCTCTCTGAAGGTGGCTGGTCTGATGGTGGCTGGTCTCTGAAGGTGGCTGGTTTCTGAAGGTGGCTGGTTCTCTGAAGATGGCTGGTCTCTGATGGTGGCTGGTCTCTGAAGGTGGCTGGTGTCTGAAGGTGGCTGGTCTGAAGGTGGCTGGTCTCTGAAGGTGGCTGGTCTCTGAAGGTGGCTGCTCTCTGAAGGTGGCTGGTCTGAAGGTGGCTGGTCTGATGGTGGCTGATCTCTGAAGGTGGCTGGTCTCTGAAGGTGGCTGGTCTGAAGGTGGCTGGTCTCTCAAGGTGGCTGATCTCTGAAGGTGGCTGGTCTCTGAAGGTGGCTGGTCTGAAGGTGGCTGGTCTCTCAAGGTGGCTGCTCTGAAGGTGGCTGGTCTCTGAAGGTGGCTGGTCTGATGGTGGCTGATCTCTGAAGGTGGCTGGTCTCTGAAGGTGGCTGGTCTCTGATGGTGGCTGGTCTCTGAAGGTGGCTGGTCTCTGAAGGTGGCTGGTCTGATGGTGGCTGGTCTCTGAAGGTGGCTGGTCTCTGAAGGTGGCTGGTCTCTGATGGTGGCTGCTTTCTGAAGGTGGCTGGTCTCTGAAGGTGGCTGGTCACTGTCGGTTTTGATTTTCGTTGGTATATGTTCTATGGTATGGTGTATAGTCCATTCCATGTTTTGATCGAAGGAACCGTCGACGCCTTCTATAGGAAGATGAACTATGGACCAAAATGCATAGTTCTGGGAAAAATCAATAGCGCATCATGTGCAATCACGTGACACTGAAGATAATGATGTTTTAAGTTTTGTATAAGAGTGGCCACCGTTGACTTTCAGACAGTGTGTTTTATTGCAAATCGTTTCTATTTGAATAACGAGACACGCTCATGGTCGCTCACGGTTATGTTGGCATTGGGCGCATGGGGCGTACTATAGTATAGGAAGCCCAGTCGTCATTTTCTATTGTTGTTGTTTGATTATCTTTAAGAAAATTGATTTGACTTTGCTTCTGTTTTAAGACTTTGGAGGGTCATTGGGCCGAAGTGGCGTGTAATTACTGTGGTTTCGATAATAATATTCAACCTGCTATTCCTGCGCGTAGTTTATCCACGAAGAAGTTACCACACGTACTGATACGAATGTTCGACGCAGAGTGGCAAATTGCTTGGCATTGTGTCGCGTATATCATATTATCCGTCACCAGATTGGGTGTAATGCATCCACTAAAACCAGTGGATCTGTATGTATATCCTGTATTTGTGACGGGACTTGTCGATAAAAGTGCGGGTACGCGACCACTTGACCACATAGGCGGTATGCTATATTTGATCCTTTCATCAACACCCCTCTATATCTTGCCTCATGCCCGAGCCACATTTAGGATCACAAACGGGTACCCTCTCCCCTACTAACCGAGTGACTATCGGATTCTCACAAACTGCGCGCAGCCATCACAGGAGGCTGACCTGCAGCCACAGCAGGAGGCTGACCTGCAGCCACAGCAGGAGGCTGACCTGCAGCCACCACTAGGGGCGGAGCTGCAGCCACAGCAGGAGGCTGACCTGCAGCCACCACAAGAGGCTGACCTGCAGTCCCAGCAGGAGGCTGACCTGCAGCCACCACAAAAGGCTAACCTGCAGCCACCGCTTGGCGAGAAACCGATGAAGCGGAAGTAATTACTACACGGCACAGGGATTGGTTGATAAGGACCGAAGGGTGGTTACCAGTGAACCGGAAGTTATGGTTGCTCTGTAGTCGTTGGAGCTTGACGATCGAATGCTGTAGTTACAGCTTAAAGGGTTTCGAACCGTTCTGCCTAGCTTATATGGCGGGTTTGAAGTTCAAGCGGAATAATCCTGTCTGTTTTGCAAGGCTAGGTCGATGGTAACCATATCATGGTAGCCATATTGTCAACAATATCGTCAACCATATCATAGCAACCATGTCACGGTAACCATATCAGGGTAACCATATGATGGTAACCATATGATGGTAACCATATGATGGTAAACTATCATCTATCAACTATCATCAGACAATCGACAGAATCACATATGTTCTATACAATGTATTATAGGCAACTTTTTATTGACATACTTTTGCAACAAAAGAAACCGTTGTTTTCTGTTGTTTCGCTTATCGTGGTAACGACTGCAGCTCTGTTTATCAATGCAGGCTTGCACATTGGGATGCAGCGATAGCCCCAACGTTAAGGCCATTGGTAAAGACAAAACAATACACGTCATTCCGTGGCAGCTTGACCGCTTAACCGGCCGCGTTAAGCATGACGGACATGATGTGTGGCCCATGGTGTCTCCCACTGTGTATAAACGGGGGTCCTATAGATAGACCCGCAATGCCGTCTGTATCAGAAACTGCTGAACCACGTGTCCGTTGGGACCGGTTACACGGCGTGGGATCCATCTTACACGCTCTGCGTCCCGTGTGACGTCGCCTGGGCACACGGGAGGGCCGCTGGGGTCACCCGTCTGTCCCGCGCTGTAGATCTAGGCGTTTTAGCCCCGGAGTCCCCCTTCCTTCCTTCACGCCTTGGGGGGGGGGGGGGGGAGTCTCCCTTCCTCACGCCCTGAGGGGGGTGGAGCAAGTCGTTCTGAGGGGACCACGTTACCTTTTACCGACGGCGTGTGTCTCTCTATACTGAATCTTGAACCCTTGCTCATTGAGGCCAGCGGGTTGAAACAAGCGCCAACCTGCTCCCTCAGTCGCTCCATACAGGCGGTGAATCTTTAATGGCCATGCACAACCATAGGTCGGGGGAGGCCCGTTGCGTGGCGTGAGCTTACGGCACAACATTATTATAGACCGCGGCCTTGCGTAGACTCACTCTTCCCCCCACGGGCCTGTCTTACCGATAGATGGCGCTCCGGTGTCTGGAGCGTATGATTACCTCATCAAACTCTACTGTATACTTGTTGTCTCTCTGTGGTACAGTTTGCAAAGCCCCATCCGCCCGCGGCACGGCAACAGTCACAACGTCATTGATCAGGACAAACATTCCATCACGCGTGGGGTCGGGAAGTCTGGTCTGACTAAGATACAGACACTGCAGTGGTTGGTGCACCCAGTCGATGTGAGGCCGCGCTGTCATCAGTAGATATAGGAGGAGCCCGCGCTGGATGGATTAACAGATTAACGTCGCAGTGACGCTCGGCTGCACAGAGTGGCCTGACGGACGGGTGTCGTTCCCATCTCCACATCCGTAGGCCACGTGGGTCTGACCCAGCCGTTATGAAGACGACAGCTGGGCGCGGGACGGGGCGGTCCGCCAAGGCCCCGGGGGGTAAGGAGGACAGGTTGGGCTGGCGGACGTCGACCGAAGGCCGGCAGACCCCTGGGACATGGCAGGCTGGCGGCCGGGCCAACACCTCTTGGAGGACAGCCTTCGAGACCCTGGCCGTGGTTCTCGCCAGCTTGGTCATCTACCACTGGTTCTTCACTTTTGGCAGCCCCCGAAGCCAATCAGGTAGAGCCAATTTATGAAAGGCGCCACAGTTAATTAGCCTCAGCTGGCCCTGTGCATATATATATGTAATTCACGCCATATATATGCGTCGTTTGTAATGAGCAGGCCTACGTATTTCATTGGGTTACATTTATTGCAGTGTAAACCGTTGAAATACTACTTTAACGCACGTCTTCAACATCGGTGTTCATCATAAGACATATGCTAACCTCGTTAACTGCGTTAATATCATGTACCGATGAAACCTACTCTATGGCCATCGTAACATGCTCACTCCGTGGCCAATGCTTTTAATCCGCTTCACCGCTACCGGCCTCACGCCACAGTTATCACCAATCACCATGATCGTGTTCCACTATCGCTACAATTTGCCATCAGCATTGATTCATCGTCCTCTTTGTTCGCGTTCACTGATCACCTCCGCGCCCAGCGCTCCCGTCAACTTGGCGATGTCTTTTATCGATGGGCGTCAATAATTCATGTCACTTCATTGTCATGTCATCGTCAATGATGACCTGCATACCCGCCACGGATCATCTGATCAGTGACCACTATCAAGCAATAACACACTCCTTCATTACGGCATCCGCCTCCCGTAACACGGTTGATTAATTTTCTCGTTATTGAAACATTCCCATTTTGCGATCGGCAGAGCTTGTGACAATCATCGCCTCGCTGTCCTGTCGTTCCCGAAACCCCATTTCAATCGTGTACATGATATTTAAATTAATATTTTTTTTTTTTTATATATTTATCTCCGCACCGATCGAAGGTAACCGTTAACGTAATAACGCGTAATAGAGCTAGCTAGCTAGCAATGAGCAAGGGTTCAAGATTAAATATCCCCCCCCCCCTCTTCACCCTACGCCAGGTAATTTATGACGGTTGATGATATAATTAATATAACTAATATTATAAACTACATTATCATTATTATAATTTACTTTCCCCCTCTTCTTCGTTTACAGTCTGATCTCTCGGTCAGCCTCCTCTACCCTCCCCCCCCCCCCCCCCACCCACCCTCTCTCTGTCTCTCTCTGACTTTCTTGAGAGTTCATTCGTGACAAAGGACCAAAGGGATGTTAAGTTGCAGAGCCAATTCCATCAATATACATAATTGACATCTGTCTTTGTTGTTGTGTGACTGCAGGTCCCAAGCCGGCGGCGGTCCAGACCTCCCTGGGGACGATCAAGGGTCGCGTTGCCATGTCGCCACAGGGCAAGAGCGTCGAGGAGTTCCTCGGCATCCCGTTCGCGGAGCCACCGGTCGGGCAACTCCGCTACAGGGACCCCGTGCCACTGGAGAACCTGCCAAGTGGTAAGCCGTCGCTCGCCCCACTCCAGTATCTGCGGAGGTCTGGAATTAAGGGTTGGGGGGGGGGGGGTCCAGCGACCAGTGTCGATTTTTGAAAATTCTCATTGTCGAATGTTATCACGAATGTTTATGCGACGTTCCGTGTTGCTTTTTGGTTAAGTTCAGTGTCATTTTTTCTAAAATCTGTGTCGATGTCGCTTTTTCGGATCCTTTTTGGGGATCTTTTGTCCGATTTTGGGGGTCAGTGTCGAATGCGATTTTTCCAATATGCCTATGTCGCGTGTCGCCATTTACCCCTTCCAGACCCCTATCTGCGGTCGATACGTCTACGGGGCTCACCCTGCCGTCAAAGCGTTGTCCTGTAGATCTAAGAGGCTAAATAGTTGACCACTGATCAGTTCACCTTAGTCGTCGAGCCGGAAGCTTTACTTTGGCTGATTGGTACGTTGACACATGCGCCTTGATTGATCGATGGCTGAGGACAGCAATGTTGATACTATAGAGGCGGACTATTGTGCAATCAAAGTAGGATCGGAGCCAAGGGCGCTAAAGCATCATCGACCCAGACAGGACATGTGCACTCGGGTGGCCAAATGGGTAGCGTGCCTCCCCTTGTGCATACATGGGGATATCTATTGTCAGCAACACGCTGTGGTGTAATAGCGATTTAGGTTTTGTACGAATTCATGTTTAGCGTGGTTTATTCATGAGCTGTGTACGGTCATAAGAATACGTGGGAACTCGTGATGTCATGTGAGGACGACTCACACATACCGATATGTACATGTATGCATGTGTGTGTGTGCAGGATACAGATCCCAGCTCTTTATTCGCAAAGAGTAGCGGCTTAATTACTCCCGGATACATGGTCTCTACATATATATCTACCGCCCCATTGTCTCGATATGACCTACAGAGGTTAACCAACCAACCAACCAACCGCCATACCTACCCCTGCCACACTTACCAACATACAAACCATGGTGATGGTGATGGTTAGAGAGGTTTATCACGCATCCTGCACACTGGTTGACAAGCCCACCGAGACAGGGTCGAGGGGTGGTGGTTTAATTTCCGGCGGCTGTCTGCATGAGCCTTGTTTGCCCAACGGCCGGGTTCCGACTCCCATGGCGAAGATCTATAGCAGCTCTCTGGCTGAAAGGTCACACCCCTATTAACTGAATAAGAGTGCTGATAGTGCAAGCTAGTCCATCTAGTGCCTAGATAAGGGATGACGTATGATAGTTGACCGAATAAATCGATACATTGCGTCGGGTTATAACGATGCATCTCTTTTTGCGAAGAATCAATGCAATACGAATATATATGTGACTTTCCTTAAGTTGAATGGATATTAAAATATTATAAATTATTATACAACTGATACTGTATGTGCCACCAATCCTCGCTCTAATGTGTATAGAGATAGAGACCTGTGTATTGGCACCGATATCCAGTTGATGGGGTTGTCAACATCGGGGATTCGACCCCCTCCACCCACCCCTCCCCCATGAATCTTTCGTCGTTTCCAAACAATTCCACTTTCTAGGTCCGCCATTCGTCCCAGGTCCCCTTACCTGGATCCGCAATTCCTCTCCAGGTCCTTCCTGCTCGTCAATCTGTCCCGGAATCCACCACTGTCTCTCAATGTCTCCCTGTATCCACCACTGTCCCTCAATGTCTCCCTGGATCCACCACTGTCCCTCAATGTCCCTCAATGTCTCCCTGGATCCACCACTGCCCCTCAATGTGTCCCTGGATCCACCACTGCCCCTCAATGTCTCCCTGGATCCACCACTGCCCCTCAATGTCTCCCTGGATCCGCCACTGTCCCTCAATGTCTCTGGATCCACCACTGTCTCTCAATGTCTCCCTGAATCCACCACTGCCCCTCAATGTCTCCTTGGATCCACGACTGCCCCTCAATGTCTCCCTGGATCCACCGTGCCCCCCAATGTTTCCCATGATCCTATGCTATACCTTTTTTTATACTTTTAGAACGCACTTTTGTATGATTAATCTTGCAGATCCCTACGTGGCGACAGACTACAAGAACACCTGCATTCAATATTTAGACTGGACGTACGGCGACTTCCAGGGGTCGGCGATGTGGAACGCCCCTAACCCGCTGGATGAGGATTGCCTCTACCTCAACATCTGGGTCCCCACCCCTACAGTCACCGGCAAGAAAAAAGACGTGCTGGTCGGTACCGTATTCCTTCGAATAACAGCCCGTACGCGCTTATCCGCTGCCGTACTCCCATATCCGGAATATATATGAGTGTGGGTTCGTGGCTCTGGATAACACACAGATGTTACGTTACCGATACGTTGTCCAGAATTTTCGGGTTTGTAACTGGCTGTAAGCTGAACTAATTGCCTTTGATACTTCAGTCCTCACCAGATCGGATGACCTTGACATCCTGCATGTAGACTACGACAATTTACACAATAGTTCTGTAGGAAATCACGAATGAATGCGCTTTTACTTTTGGGCGAGAAGACATGGCATTCCTGAAATGTAATGACAACGGTCCATTCAATGTGTACGGGATGTTTCCTGCAGGTGTGGATCTATGGCGGCGGGTTTTACGCCGGAAGTAATGCTCTCTGGGTGTATGACGGGAAGGCGCTGGCTGCCCATGGTGACGTCATCGTGGCCTCTTTGAACTACCGCGTCGGTTCCTTTGGTTACCTAAGCACCGGAGACGGTCGCATCAAAGGTAGGATGGGTGTCAACAAATAATGCGACTGTAATATCATCATTCTACTGCGTAACATAATAGGGAGCCTGACTACATATATCTACATATAGTTGGTCAGCAGGCTGACGTGCAGAAAACATGTCGTTGGTGCGCGCTCTGGCACCTCCACCTCTGGCACCTCCACCTCTGGTACATCCAGTTCTGACGCCTCCCCCTCTAGTACCTGCACCTCTGGCACCTCCACCTGAGGTTTCTAAGTCCGGTCTAGCCTTCATGTGCACGAAAGTGACGTAAACAGCAACATTTCATTTCACTTTTGTCGCATAAGATAAACCACTAATATTTCGTTAGGTTCAGCCACATACCGAACTTCACCGTATTAACTGTTGGTTTTCTCATTATCGCCCATTTTTCGTAGGTAACTTCGGGATGAAGGACCAGGTGCTCGCCCTGCGCTGGATCAAGGACCACATCGACTCCTTCGGAGGAGATCCGGACAAGATCACGATCTTCGGGGAGAGTTCTGGAGCCTCGAGCGCCGGTCTCCACATGATGTCGTCCTACAGCGAGGATCTCTTCCACCGCGCCATCTTCGAGAGCGGCTCCCCGGACTCCCACTGGTCCTTCATGACGCAGCTTCAGGCTCAGGAACGCTCCGCCAAGTTCCTGTCCAACGTGGGCTGCCAGCAGGACGACGCGGAGGATCTACTGACGTGTCTGCGGGAGCTCAACGCCACTTTCATCCTCAACAACGAGTGGGTCGACCTCCGCTTCATGGTCTTCCCATGGGTCCCGACCGTCGACGGGGATTTCCTGGTGGACACCCCGTACAATCTCCTCAGCCAGGGGCGCTTTCAGACGGACAAGGAGTCACTGCTGGGGGTCAACCGAGATGAGGGCACCTTCTGGATCCTGTACGCGCTGCCCGGCATGGACAAGGACACCGAGAGCCTCCACAACCGGACCATGTTTCTGGACGCCGTTGACGTCATCACCTGGGATCTCTCTCAGGAGACACGCGATCGCCTGGTAACGCTCTACACGCCCGAAGATCCGGATGACCTCAAGGCCAATAGGGATAATCTGGACAAGCTGGCGGGAGACCGGAGCTTCACGTGCCCGACCAAAGAACTGACCCGGATTCTGACCCAGGCGGGGGTCAAGTCCCACTTCTATTACCTCACCTACCGGGCCTCCAACGAGGTGTGGCCTCCCTGGATGGGGGTCATCCACGGCGCGGAGATACAGGTAATCGCAGTTCATATACCGGCAGAAGGGGAACATCTTCATTAACGTTCAGGGATGGTCGAGATTCTCATTTAGGTGCCGAATGACGTGGCCACGTAGAACCGTGGTGCCATCTGATGAATAAATCACCCATGTGTGGCAAATACACCAGCTTGCCGTCCATGGGTGACCTTGAATGACACTTATGTTAAGCTATCATATTGACGACACGCATGACTACGCATGTTGGTGATGGCATGTTCGTCATTGTGGCAACTAACTACTCGCAATATGTCTCAAGTGGTTTCATTCATAATAGTGATGCTGAATTCTCATGTAATGTTTGCTTCTGTTCACAGTGGGTCTTCGGTATGGCCTTGAACGGATCTCGGAACTACAATGAGGATGAGGTTCAGTTCGCCAAGAACATCATGTCCTACTGGGTCAACTTCGCCAAGACAGGGTTTGTACATGTATAGCTGGAAAACGCCATCCGCTTATTTGCATTTGAAAATGCTGTAGATGTCAGTTCCTGTCAGTCGCGGTGCTGATCCGCTGACCGAGCATGTTACAATCGAGCAGGGCCCAAATTTTACAACTTTTGCAACTGAAAGTGAGCTGCAGAATATCGAGCAGTAGCGATCGAGATGGCGGATTGAGATCAATCTCTGACTATTGGTCGTGGGTTCGCCCCTTGGTACCCATGGCTATAGGAATATCTCACACACCCCCATGGCATTGTCCCGGGAGGTTTCCTGACCAAGTATAACCGTCATGTGCACAAAGGCGCAAAAGACTTCGTTTCAATCTTCGGCTATTGCGCATCGAACTTTACCGTAATTCCGGTTATACGAGGTTATAACTTTAGAGTAGGTGTTAATGTTATGGAATGAGCTGGACACGAGTCTGATACCTGTTTATTCTTCCTGAAACACAGGGACCCCAATGGGAAGGATCTGCCGGAGTGGCCGCAGTACCGCATCAACGACCCAAGGTACATTGAGTTCCGGGGGGCGCCAAACGACTTCGCCATCCACGACACACTGCGAGAGGACTACTGTCCTCTGTGGAACGAAATCGGCGCCAAAATCAACGAGGGTCAACCCGTACGATGATTAAAAACAGAATCTACAGCGCCCCGTGAAGCGGTCAATGCACCGTGAGCGAGCAAAGCGTAACAGATTCCAATAGGGGCCTACTGTACAATGGAGTCGGGCTGCCTCCTTCTGCCGTTAGTATGACAGAGTTAGATTCACAATTATTTGTGGAGAAGTTTATAAATAGATCACATGACATATCAGGATGAATGTCAGTGTGGTAGACAGGGTACATTTATGTTGTAGACTAAGGCAAGTTGGGAATGGTGTGGAGGGTTCAACGGTGAAATATCTTGCATTTTGTAGAATGTAGAAGAGGTTTAGCACATTGCGTTCCATGCAAAATAAAATTTAACTCTTATGGCGAACTTTCACTCTTCGGCAACATATCAGATATGCAAGCGGACGCATAGATCTAATGATAAGAACATATTTGCCGAAACTGTAGCATGATCGTGTGTTCCCGTTGTTGGTCAGTGGTTAGGTGTACACCGCTAAACTAGTCGTTATATCGGAGCGGGCTTGGTCAGTGCAATGAGCCCCATGGGAAGCCACCATGCACAGTACTCTTTAAATGTATTTTTTATTTCGGGCTATGTTGATAACCGAGTGGCCGTTCCATGTGCAGGAGATGCATTAATGCTGCCCTATTAAAATGTTAAACATCTGGTGCCGAAGTTTTTGTGTAGACTTGTTATCAAAGATATATAACGGTCTATGCCTATAACTGGCCTAAATATTGCAATATATCTAGTTGCCTTTTACACCCCCCGCCCCCTCCACCTCCCTGCCAGACACACATACTAGTAGAATATTGAAACCACATGCAGGTACATTTTCATTAGACGCTTAATGCGTCATATAAACTGTATATATGTTTAATTTAGAATCATTTCTATTCTGGGGCTAACTATTGATGTGCAATTTCGCAAAAAGTGTATTGAATGGGACATTTTTCTTGGCATGGCACACTGTGGTTGTGATTTGAAGCTTTAATTCATGTCGGAACAACTACAAGGCGCATACGCGTCGCGGGCACTTGTTAGCCATTGCACTGCGCAGACTCGTCGCGGACGCTTTGAACATATATGTTAAAAGTGTCCCCTGACACACCTGTTAAGTGTCCGAGACGCATATATATCTATGCCTTGCGCGATATTGGCAGGGCGCAAACGGTTTCAACGTTCGGCTATTCCACTGTAAATAAGTCGTGTATATTGTATGCTTGTACATAGAACTTAGGTTACTGGACTGTCGTGCGATATAGATTGATAACTGGACATTGAAACTCGTTCTATATTACTCACCACTTAATATTTGTTAAATAAACAGCACTATACGATGTGTGTTGCTACATATCCACTTTTCTGTGTAAGTGTATCACGTAAACCAGTATTATATATTGTTTTTAAAACCAGTGTTTTGTTCAGATTCGTTTATGGATAATTTGTGTTAAAGGCGTTTACAAGAGTCGATTAATCAGATCAGTGATTGTGTAGCTGACCAGCCATTGAGCACCACATACATGGTGTCTCCAAGGTTGAAGATTAAAACAAATTCAAACTGTAAAGACTTTTATTGGTCAACGAAATTTGAGCTAGTTCACTTTATACAAAGTTCTCAATAATCATGTAAGTATTTATCAAGTTTTCTGTAGTGTGCACCAGTGTATCACTGGTACCTTGTGCAATAAATGAGTCGCTAAAGGTTTAGAGTGTAAAACTTAGTGTCAATATTTAAGCGTCGGTTTATATTGTTAATCATGTCAACTATAGAAATTTTTATCGACAGTTCCTTTACGGTTAATCCCTTGTTGGATGTTGTCCAGGAGCAGGTATAATCCAATCATGTATGTCCAATCATGGAGAAATTCCAGTAAGACTAATAATTGGAAAAAGCTGCTTCTTAATCGGATTCTTTGATCGAAACATATTTGTATCGCGTAACCTAAAGCAACATATACTAAATAGTAGTGTTTCACAGACGTTATTCGTTTAATGTTTCATCCCATACCCGCATTGCAAAACAGTGTGCATTGTATTTTACAAGCGTAAACGTAGTGGCGTTCGTAAATGTTTTTACATTGTACGGCCGGGTAGGAAAGCCAAGATCGAGAAATAAATTAAATAAAAAAATACACTAATTTTTTTTACAATTATGTCTTCGTATCGTAGAAAGTACCATCACATAAACAAGTGCATAAGTTGAACAAACATATATTCATATGACAAGACACACTGTAATCGGCATTCACGTAAATGAACTACGCAAGTTATGAGATCATAATATCATTAATCGTGTAATGATATAGCTGGCACATACGTTTCGACGTAATAGCAATACCAAAGGCTCGAGTTGTACACAGTTATAATGCGCAACATAATAATCAAGTATCAGTTACTTTTTTTCTTCAAACAAAAGAAGCCTTTCAAAAAGCATCACGTTCGGTGTCCTTTCAAATGTGTCTGAATGATAATCAAGGCATCTAAAAGTCGTGATTTCTATCTGCACTATGCTGATTAAGCGGGTTAACTATGTCACTATCCGAAGCCCCTTTCACGGACTCCTCAAGGCATCGCCCAAAACCACTTTCGTAAACTCACCAAGGTCACACAAAGCATTTTCATGGGACCGCTCGAAGCAGTCACTTGGATCAGTCATAACATTGCTCTATTAGGACGCCATGGCCCTATTTGAACATCCCCGCTCTATTATGACATCGCTGCCCTGTTGTGACGTCACTGCCTTGTTCTGACTTCACCGCAAGTTTGTGACATATTGTGACAACTTGCGACAGCCCTGTCTCGAAATCACGGCCCTGTTGTGACGTCAGTGCCCTGTTGTGGCCTCACGACCTTATTGTGACGTCACTGCCTGCCTCGTTGCCCCGTTCGATGCACCTTGGCCCACTCAGCGCTGGCACGCGATGTGACGTCAGAAGATGTCTCTCCTCGGTCTTTCGGCTGGCGCATCACTAATGCCCTGAATCTCTCGCAGTCCCTGGGAATTCAAAATAGACATCTAGACGGCACTCGAACAATACACAATGATATAGCACCTTGATCTATATATGATATGAAATAAATATGAAATATATATGAAATATACTTTTCTTGATATATAAGCGGCCATATAGATTAATAGGGCTTTTTTAACTATCGTTTTGGTTAGCATTGTGGATGTGCCCAACAATCCTTTTACTGTCAGAAATGCAGTTATACATTGTTTGGTGAAGTCTGGTCAATATTTCTCATGGCGACATGTCTATATATAGATATATATATATATATATATGTGTATGTAAATACCAGTACTGTATAATGGCACGACTGTTGCTTTACTTACTTCAATGACGACCTTGATATGCGCCTTAATGTTGCACGCATCCTTCGTCATCAGGTCGCCTTTACTTTCTAAATGAGCAACTTTCTTGTCAATGAACTTCACTGCTTCATTCAGAGTGAACTCCACAAAGAAACCAAAGCCCACACACACGTAGATCCTAGATGTATCATGCCTACAATGTAGCATTACCGGCCGGTATTCAGTGTATATGTATATCACAGATATGTCTTCACATCAACATGTACCCATCAACATCAACATGTATCAATAGATATTGCAACAGGCGATTCAACCATTTGTACCATGTTCGGTAATCATACAATTATTTTGGTATATAGCATTACATATTTACAACATATGTTCTAAAGGGCTATAAAGTCTCGTTCGCTTAGACTTCCGGTTTACTCATTTTGGGCACAAACAAACGAAGCACGTGTTCGGAACGAGTTTAGAAGCTCTGCGCACACTGGTATGCTGACTATCTGTGACGTAGGCGTGACGTGTATGTTACGCAAAGAGAGAGACCGGGAACCAGACTACCTGTGCAAAGAGCCAGGCGCCGAGGGGTGGGTCCATTGCGGAAGGCCTAGCGATATGATTCAGAATATTTAAGAAATATAGCTTAACAAAACGGATAGACGACATATTTTTTATTCGTTTGCACCATCACAATGACGAATATTTGTTACGACGGGACAATACGACTGAGAAACTAACGTTTTTTTGCATTTCCTACGAAAACGCGGCATTATGACGTCACACGGATTCTCCCCGAGTGACAACGTTGGCGCAACGCTTCAAACAGAAAACTTACAGAAATGAAGAAACTTGGTCTTTTCGTGATCCAAAAGTGATACGAAAATATCCAACTGGTCTTGTTTTATCTTTACCATGTGGTTCAATGACGCATCCGTGTGCTGTTACTCCATGCTGGGCTCGCGCTAGAATATTTTTTTTATTAGCCAATTTGGCTAATTCCGTGGAAAAACATTAGCCAATATTTGTTCGGGGATTCTCTGGTTCCATTTGTTGAAAAAAACATAAATAAAAATGTGTTTGTAGTTGAAATTTTATATTCGCCATTTTGGCGAGTGTCCAGGAAGTTCTTATCGCCAAATCCCGAAATTTCTCGCCAAATGGCTATTGGCGAATGCTAACGCGAGCCCAGCCATGCACTGCACATTTTGACAGCGGAATGGTTAAGTCGATCACTTGCTCTCGCCATTTTTGTTACCGCGGAGGCACGCGAAACTCTGTGACGTCACTCGCTGTGTGGTGAACTTGCGAAAGCCCGGGTGCAGGGCTAAATTTAGAACGTTATTTTTAGCTTTCGAGTATTTTGAAGACGGATTTTTCCTTGTATATTCCCAAAGTTCTGCGCTTCATCGCCTCCAAATATTTTAACGTATATCTCTCATAGCCATGTTTAGTGAAATGGTACTCATAGTCTTTAGGATAAACCTGGAAAGAAATTGACTTATAGCTGCCTATACTTCAACATGAAGCACGTGTGTTTGTTTGTCCCCAAAACTGAAGTCTCGCGGCCCGATCGCGAGAACTGTATAGCCCTATATGAGATATGGTTAATAATTTTAAGGTAAGTTTTAACAAATTAGCATAAATATTGTTTTTAACAGGAAACAATAATGGTACTTACACTTTTGCTTGAACATAGAAATTACATCCAAGATCAACCTGTGCCTTCAATGTTTTATCCTCACTTTCCTGAAATATATGTTTAGAAGATACAGATGAACTGCCACAACTGGTCCAAACAGTGACACATGCCTATTTATTGTAGTGTAACTAATTAATATTGCAGCAACAATATTATATCACACTTGATATACATGAGTAAACATATCTTTTCATGCAATTTAATTAATAAATAATAAATAACTTTAAATGACAAACTTGGATCATACCTTTCTAGATATGTATAAACAGTGTCTCTGCATTTACCTGAATCCTTGCTATCACAGGTTTCAATTTCAGGTATTCACTAATTTCCTCATAGATCTTGTCCCTTTGCTCTAAGACATTCCTGCAAGATATTATAGGTGCTATATACCTTATATATATAGGTAGTAATTTATAATCTGGAACATTTTCACAAGAACATATATAGGAGTAGGATTTGTGACTACAAAGATTGAATAAGTACATTACTGAAAAACTGCTGTAAATGTGCCAATATTTAACAGATAAAACCAATGTAATGGCAGACAGATATATTTTCACAAATGCAGATTTTGAGAAAGTCTCCTAAAGACATGCTGAATAATATTTCATTAGCTGTAGCCAACAGTACTCATATGTTTAAAATAGACAAATCACTGTTGTGCATGGTGCAAACCCCTTCCCAACCTATACCACCTATAGTTCCACCCATCATATATAGCTATACACCTTTAAATGGGTAACAAGTTATATAGTTCATCGATTATAAAATTTGAGGACATTTTCTTTTGTGATAGTTGCAAAATAGTGCCATAAATCTAAAACTGAGGCTGAGTAATATATCATATTCATATATTTTTTTCCTGTACAAAGTTGAACAATGTCTGCCCCTACATAGTGATGCTTTATTTGTATAATTTTTAATGTAAGAAATTATAGTTTTTAGCTTTTTTCCTAAGTTTTCTCATTATAAATATAGGTAATTTATATGTTTAAAATTATGGAATCCCATAACTTAAGACATAACATTATGATTATTTGTAATATTAGCTACATCCATAATTCCCCTGTCTGTTATACTATAGACTACAATATAACCTTTACAAGAATTGCCAGGATAAGCAAACGTTACCACCTATACTAGGGTATAGACGGTACTATACTATATTATAATCTATACTATACTTTGTCTATAGTATAGTAGGCCTATAGTCGCAACGGAAACTCTCCAGACAGCAAAATTCCCCATTTACGAGAAAATATTCACTGATACGAAGAAAAAAAAAAATTCTGTTTGAACTTCAAGTCAGGGCCTAATAAATGTATGTCAACTCATGTTTTCCTGAGATAATTGCAACTAAACTATAAGCAAATGTTGCTTTGCTGTACTTCGAACCAGCCGATGGGCTTGATGGCGCCATTCACTGTTTACTGTGACGTCACTGGGCGATACCATTTACATCTTTGTAAGGGGTCATAGGTTTGAATTCCTTTATAGTGTTTTATCATTAACTCTGTTTTTAAGCATTGATGCATACCTAAAGTGACCTAGAGTGAACTTGAAATCAGTTTAGTATAAATTGAGGCTAAACTTGGATTCATTGCGCGAAAGCAAACGCCTCCTGCAAAAGTGGGTACAGCAGATCAACCACTACCCCCTGACCATTGTATTTAACCTCGGTACCTTCGTCAAATGACGTGATGGACTTTACCAACCTAACCTAGATTTTGAACCAATCAGGTAGCAGATAAAGGACATTAACATTTGCGCTACTGACACGAGAACGATAAAAACAATATCGTCTGCTCTATTAAATAGCATGGCAGGTCATGTATTGTGAGGATAGGAATCAAACTACAGATCAGATAAACGATTGTTCAGACTTGCCGCAGTTTATAGGTTTACGACAGGCCACTTCATCACTCACAGGCTCGCATATTTATAGGTAAGGAATATGCATAGATTTCGTTTTCAGCCCTCAGCTCGTACAGTAAACAAGTAATTCGCAAATTTCGATGTTCGGAGAGTTTCCGTGGCGACTATACTATAGTATACTGTCTACTTACTTGGCCTATATATCAGTTTAGTAAGCTTATGCCTTATAGTTATAGAATATCAGAATTTGGCATTATTTGCACCTCCAACTGGGTTGAGCTTGAACATTTGCCGCGAACACTTGATGATAACCCCAAACCGTTCAATCTAAGTCACACCTAAGATCGGTCTTCAATGTGTCGTTAAGAAATCTTTCGTAGCGTAGTATTTTCTCATTCGTTTCTTCCATGATAACAACAGATATGGGGACTGGAAGGAGTTGAGCAGACACCATACCAGTGGGAAATCCCTTTGTCCCACTCTCCCAGCAGAGGGCGCTTTGCCCCTCAAGGAATCCCCCTTTTCCGGTGCAGGCTGAATACTGAAAGCTATGGCATGGTCTCGATCGAATTGACGGCAAACTACAGGACAAGTGAAGCTGGGGAAGCCGGCGACACACATATATATACGTCATACGTTTGTTAGGCCTATATGACAAATATGTGCTCAACCTGTTCACAATATAGCTTTTCACAATCACCTAAGCGTTTCATTGTTGTGCATCTGCACGCCCATATACGTGTATAATTTATATAAAGAAGCTTACTTCAAGGAACATACATAATTTCCACTTGGGCTAAAATTGTTGACAAAATCACTTCACTAGATACTCATATTTCAGAACTTGTGTATATGAAGCCAGCGCTCAGAGATACTCAGCTTTAAAAAACTTGTGACGCATGTATTTATTTGCACATATTTGTACAAATTGTATGGGCGTTGCGCTTACGTATACAGTACTTTAATAAACTAATTGCTACTGATTGTTATTATATTTCAGAAAATTGCTGCAAGCGTTAAATTTATGCACTGGTTCAATTTATGCACCAAAGGTATTTTCTACACAAATTCTAATAGGCTTAAACAGCTAAACTGCGCTTTACCGCCGTTCAAATGCGCACACTGGGAACTGATTACAGTCGGATATCCCGCCTTAATTAAGACCACCCCGGTAATAACCATCCCGCTTTTTCCCAGTCCCGATTTTTTGCCTATGCATGTTGCACTGGCCTGCACCCCGCTATTACGACCACCCCGCTAATCCAGCAAAAATTAAGACCACCAAGACCTGACCCAACCAAAATCAAAGTCATAAATGCCGTAGACTCACGTTTCGGCCCATATATTTTCCGAGAATTTGCCGCGATCGCATGAAACATGAAATTGAGCAGCGAACTGTTTTTAATTCCAAATGAGTGTCCGAGTTACACGAGCCGTAAACAAAGAGTTTTTATATATATAAGACTTACTGCTTTCTTGTGACGGGAGACAACTTATAGAGGCCGTACGTAATACACGTCGTACCTTTGATATATGATATGAAGGATACGGCCGCGGGCTCTATCTTTGGCATAGTGACATATTTATTTTACAGATTAAAGGATACAGATAAATCTCTTAGATTGTCTTTATAGCGGAGTTCCACAATGTATAAAAATGAATAAATAACTTGACTGAATAAAAATAAACGTGTGCTTTAGCAATATTGTTTTCTGCGGTCTAATATAACACGCAAAAACTTGAAGAATTTAAGTCAAAAACATGTGATTCCAACATAGGTCGAATTATGCGGATCTCTTACAAAACTCGGCCCGCTCACTCAGATTGGCGAGCGGAGGTGGGGTTGTGGAAGAGCCTAACGTGAAGATATGTTGGTTACCTTTCAACTTCTCGGTTTATAGCACAGCGCACTCACACCACTGTCATGGCGGAGTTACTGCTCGACTCGCAAATTAGAGTTTGGGTATTTTTACCCATTGTTGTTATAACGTTTCTGGTTGGAATAATTAGGCACTATGTGACAATACTTTTGTCATCTGAAAAGAAAGTCGACCTGCAACAGATATCTGATAGGTGAATATCACAGCGTTGTAAATCATAAGGCTGGCCAGCAGCCCACCGCCGCACCGGGGCCGTAGCCCAGATTGGCGCCCCCAGAAGCAGAACCCTAGCCTAGGCTGTGTGGGCTGAAACACAGCCTAGTCGCATTCCATAGTAAAATTCTGGTCTGGAACAACCCCATTTCAGGGTTGTTTGACTTTGAGCAAGTGTAGCTCTGATTCTCCTTTGCTGTGGGAAAAGTTTGATAACAGAAACAAACCTTAATCCTGTTCTTATTACTTCTTGACAAGTAATGACTAATCACATAAGTAACCTTTCTTGAAAGGCAAAAATTGTCCAGTCTGTCACCAGAAATTCATATGAAAACATGTGTTTTCACTGACCCAATGACTGGGTCCCTGAACAATGAACCAATTAGCATGGCTTATAATATCATGTGATGACCTACCCTTGGCGCAAGTGCCCCCAGGCAAGCCCGCTTCTCTAGGGGCACAACGGTAACAATGTTAAAATCCTTCGACGTTAGTAGGGAATCGACTGTAGCTATTATTATAATGCGGGCGCGTACAATAATAGTGCTTACGTATTCTATATACCTTGTTCTATCATCTGAGATCAAAAAAGTGTGTCGACATTAGGTTTTTTTGATTATATTTTCGCGAAGAAATGTTGGAGCACACAACTGTTCCCGACCAGCCATCCGCCATATTTGTTTTTGGCGGATGTCGGTACCTGTGAATGCGAGTTGGTTCCTTCTCTCCGTTAGCATATGACTCTCCGCTAGAGGGCCTTGTCAGTCGCTCACTTTGAACTTAAGGACAACAGCAGCGCCCTCTTTCACAGGTTATTGACTGTTACAAAGTTTGGGACCCAGGCTACATATGGTTCAAATGGTGGCGGGATTCGCCAGGTGGCGCTGCATACACATGGCGGTTGGTAGGGAAAAGTCGCATGCTCCAACATTTGTTCGCGAAAATATGACTGGAACAATCTAGTGTTGACACACTTTCTTGATGTCAGAAGATAAAACAAGGTATATAGAATACGTGAGCACTATTATTGTACGCGCCCGCATTATAATAAAAGCTACAGTCGATTCCCTACTAACGTCGAAGAATTTTAACATTGTTACCGTTGTGCCCCTAGAGAAGCGGGCTTGCCTGGGGGCACTTGCGCCAAGACCTACCCATGAATGGCCTCGACTCCTTCGTCGTTCTCACCCATGAGAGAAGCCCTTCTTGTGCTGGTGCGCAAAAAAACACAGTCTTTAGACCGACGCTGTTCGAATAGTTTTCAACGGGGCTTAACTAAATTACGTCACCGTTCATCCTTGGGTATTAAGTGGTGACGCTGCTAAGTAATCTGCCTCATTGGTGGTCCCTTTATTGCGTATTTGTGGAAATTCCTTCTTCAAGGCCCTTCCACCGATGGCCACACCGTCCACCTCTATTCGTGTTGATCATTCGTACTTCCGGCCTAGTTCTTCGGGGTCACCTTTGGGTCAGTACGCAGTTAGCACATGACGAATAAATTTCAAAAAATTCTTCAAAGGCCTGCTTTCAGGCCTATGAAAAAAGTCACTTTGACCAACTGTTGAAAACAATCATGGCGCCTAAGCGATCGGCATAGACGTTGGGCTCTCGTTATAAAGCCCAGCGATTCGCACATAAAGCATTTATTGGCAGAAAAGCAGGCTACAGATGAAAAGTTAAATGATTTGTGGTTATGTTGGTTTTAAAGAAAAGTGAAAAGATTTTTTATGCCATCAGGAGCCTTTCACCAGCAAAAAGGCTGGTGTCTGCTGCCACTTTAGTGCGAGCCTGTGAGTGATGAAGTGGCCTGTCGTAAATACATCAGTAATTATATGTAGAAAAGTACTTTTATATTGTTGAAACTAAATTTTGAAAGCTGTACCTAAACAATTCAATTTGTCATGTGAAGTTGATTTCTCACCATAGAATGCTACATAGCTATGATTTTTCAACCATAGTCATGGATTCATGGCTAGGGCCGCAGGGGCGGGGGCGGGCGCACACGGCACCATCCTTGCCTTGGTCTGTGATGTGTCTGGCCCTCAGCAGCTCGGACCGGTTCATGCTGCAATCTAACCTCGGGAGGTCCACTCCGTTGGGTCTCGGTGCCGGCCTGTATTTCCCACATGGATTTTCAAAAAGAATGGGTGCATCTTGGCGCAAGTGCCCCCAGGCAAGGCCACTTCTCTAGGGTCACAACGGTAACAGTGTTCAAATCCTTCGACGTTAGTAGGGAATCGACTGTAGCTTTTATTATAATCATGATAATGTGGGCGCATACAATAATAGGGCTTATGTATTCTATATACCTTGTTCTATCATCTGACATCAATAAAGTGTGTCGACACTAGGTTGTTTCGGTTATATTTTCGCAAAGAAATGTTGGAGCACACAACTGTTCCCGACCAGCCATCTGCCATATTTGTTTTTGGCGGATGCCGGTACCTGCGAATGCGACTGCATATGCATGGCGGTTGGTAGGCAAAAGTTGCATGCTCCAACATTTGTTCGCGAAAATATGACTGCAACAATCTAGTGTTGACACACTTGATGTCAGAAGATAGAACAAGGTATATAGAATACGTAAGCACTATTATTGTACACGCCCACATTATAATAAAAGCTACAGTCGATTCCCTACTAACGTCGAAGGATTTTAACACTGTTACCATTGTGCCCCTATAGTAGAGGGGCTAAATATTAAATTCACGAATAGATTAAGTTTTAGCTATCCAATACTTCTAAACAAGCAGGCTTGTACGAATAGATACACTGTAATATGATACGGATATAATCTACCATAATTTCCTTGGTATAAGTTACACCGGTGTCAGGGTATTAGCTTGGCGCAAGTGCCCCCAGGCAAGCCCGCTTCTCTAGGGGCACAACGGTACCAATGTTAAAATCCTTAGAACTTAGTAGGGAATCGACTGTATATTATAATGTGGGCGCATACAATAATAGTGCTTACATATTTTATATAGCTTGTTCTATCTTCGGACATCAAGAAAGTGTGTTAACACTAAATTATTGCATTTTCCACGAACAAATATTGGAGCATCCAACTTTTTCCTACCAACCGCCATGAGTATGCAGCATCACCTGGCGAATCCCGCCACCATTTGAACCATTTGTAACCTGGGTCCCAAACTTTGTAACAGTCAATTACCTGTGAAAGAGGGTGCTGCTGTTGTCCTTAAGTTCAAAGTGAGTGACTGACAAAGCCCCCTAGCGGAGAGTCATTTGCTAATGGAGAGGATGAACCAAGTCGCATTCACAGGTACCGATATCTGCCGAAAATAAATATGGCGGATGGCTGGTCAGGAGCAGTTGTGTGCTCCAACATTTCTTTGCAAAAATATAACCGAAACAATCTAATGTCGACACACTTTATTGATGTCAGGTGATAGAACAAGGTATATAGAATACGTAAACACTATGATTGTTCGAGCACACATTATAATAAAAGCTACAGTTGATTCCCTACTAACGTCTAAGGCTTTTAACATTGGTACCGTTGTGCCCCTAGAAAAGCGAGCTTGCCTGGGGGCACTTCCTGCCAAGGTATTAGCCAGAATTTTATTTTTGCCAGCTACAATTTTTGCTGGTAAAAAACAGTATATATTTCTACACACAACATGGCGCCAGCTGATCAGGTTGCATTGTGAGCTCACAATTTATAATTCTCTGGATTAAAGTAGTACTTGGTGTCATAAAATTGTGAGCTCTTTGATTTTGTTCTAAACCTCTTGACAGAAAAGCCCTTTTTGGGTTGTTAAACAGCATCTGAATACCCGCCGAATTAAAATTCTGCTTGCCAAAATTAAAACTGCCCACCCATCTAATACCCTGACCGGTGTATAAGTCGCATCTATAGATTTTGCAAAAATATTTCCACTTGCACTGTATATGACTTACCTTTAATGCTAGATTTGCCTACACGTCGAAGCCCTATGTGCATGACAGTGTACAGTGGTCCCTGCGTTATTCAACTTCTGTTCTACCAGCCTGAAAAGACCGCACAACAGAGGGAGTCGTATAATAGAAGGATGCCCTGAGATGGGCAGTTTTCGCCCAAGTATCACGAACACCAATCAGCAACCGTCTGCGGGTTAACTTGAGTTGACTATCCACTCAGCACTGATGCTTTTATATTGTGGCGTCGCTGAAAACTATAGAGCCGTGCATCCATTGATAGTGGAGAAATCAGTTAAGCCTAGGTCCAATGAGAAGAGCAATTTGAAATAGCTTTCCCATCAAAAGAATGTTTTTGTATCGTGCTGTGCTAAAGCAGTCAAACGTTAGTCTTAACCTCATCGTACAATATTTTCCTAAGGTTCAGAGTCTTTGATGCAGCTCTGGCTCTTCTTTCCCTCTTATCCAGGATAGAATCAGCATTCAGTCTGACAAAGTTGCTAAGCTTATATGCTGATTATGGTTTCTCCAACTCCATGCTGTTAACTTGCATCGACAATCTGATCCAAAGATCAGCATTTTGATTGCGTCTTCCAGCCATGTACACAAAAGGTGTGAATATCAACGATGCGCTCGTAGACGTCTGCTCATTAATAACCAGTCAGATTAGCGCAATGTGTTGTTTATTCAGAGCCAATCCGGTCAACTGCCACGCCGCACTACTACACAGCAAGTTAACAAAGGGATTAAATTGTGTGCCCGTCGCATAATGAGCCGGAATGTCAGCCGTAAGTTGCGTTAGCAAGGGAGTCATAATAAAGGGGCTTTAACATGTAAAAAGTGTTCTGTGCACAGAGAAAAGAGCGCATAATGGAGGGAGTCGTACAATAGAGGGACTGTATAATGCAGGAACCACTGTAATTGAAATAACGTTATATTAAAGTCAAAGTCATAAATGCCGTAGACACACGTTTCGGCCCATATTTTCTGCGATTGTGCTGCGATCGCTCTACAAATCACTGACATGAGAAAGCAACACTAGACCATTTTAATGATACCAAACTTACATTTGTACTGATATGTTATCCTTTTCTATGATAGAAAGCATATTTCTCCAATCTTGGTTCATATATAGGTCTCACCCTTCGGCCGCAAGAAGAAAAAAATTATACACCGGAAAGCCCACTGCATGTAAAAATAGTTATCATTTTCTTTATTCTCATGATAATTTGTCAATTTATTACAGCATAGTGACTCAATAAAACATGATCTGCCCCACCTTATAAACCCCCTATATATATAAAGCAAAAGTTTTGCCTCAAATCTCTGCACAGCACAGCTGGGACAGCCCCTAACCCTCCACTCCTACCAACCATGACAGCTGTAGACATAGCAGGTAGTTGAATCATACTGTGGTCGGACTGGGCATAAAAATGTTGAAATCTGCACAATTAGCCACAAGGGTCTTCAAGTTTGATAATTTTGTCTTCAATAAATTGTATTTTGACATATATGCTGTAGATATGTAACCCAACCTTCATTACTTTGCCCTTGCTGGTGCAGCAATATGTTAAATATTTGGTATGTAGGCTAAAGTGTCTAGTATTCATTCTGCTTATGCCATAGCCTAAGCCTGCCAATGGTCAGTATGGAATGAACATCCTCAGCTGGGCGGTGACTTGATGATGTGACAGGGGGTTTGACCTCTCGCAAGATCCAATCATTCATGTTTGTATACACTGGTACTTGCCATGATATACAAATGCCTAAATGTGGGGAGCTAACAATAAGTAACATTATTTTCAAATTTGGAATAGTTGATGTGAAAATCCCTTGTTTATCTCCTGTGTGCTTCCATTTATTTTTTCGTAATCGCTAATTTCTATCTGCATTAAAGTTGGCTTCTTTACCGGTACTACCTATATTTAATGATGCAATTTCTATCTTGCAGTCAAGTCTTAATACGAAGCAGAGTCCTAAGAGAAAATGGCAGATTTATTCCAAAAGATGTAAGTACATGTGCTTGTTTTTATGTGACCTCTGGTTAAGTAAAAGTTAAATATAAGATATGCTTTTTTGGTTAATTTGGGAGAAGTGTTTTCAATATATTTTCGCTTATAAAGATGAAATAAATTAAAACGAATGGAAATATTATTCTGGACAAATTGTTGAACATTAACTACATTTATGGTTTTGACACCAGCAATTTGTCTACTGCTATAAGTCTGGTCAATTCTGTTTATATTTCAGTCTTTCCTGTCCAGGAAGGATTTTTTTAACAATGAAGTCAGTGGATTTTTCAAGAAGGAGAAAAGAGATCCAGTTATGAAAAACCCAATGACAGGTACTAAATAGGGGGCAGGACAACTCCTCTCAGACAATTCCCCCTCAGTCAGTTCCCCCCGAAACAATACCCCTCCCTTCCCCCGGCAACTACCCCTCCACCCTCACCAGACAATTCCCCCCCGGACAACAGAAAGTTGAGGACGACTCGACCTTGGACAATCCCCCCACCCCCACCAGACAGGCTAGCTGTTGTTGGGCCGGATCGTGCGGTTTTACCAGGGGTTTTCCATTTGTGGGTTTTTGCATCCAGGGGGTGGAAAATTGTCTGGGGGGGTGGGAATTTGCTTGGGGGAGTTGGGCTTCAGAGTAACGGATCTGGCTTTGAGCCTCTGTCATTCTTGGCATCTGAGTCTTGGAATTGTTTCACATCAAATGCATTTAAAAATCACCTTTTCTTTGCCTGGCTTAGAGTGGGTAAACATAAGTGGCCTAAAACATCAATTGATTCATTCATTTTTTACAGGCCCTGTGTAATGCAATGAAATTGTTTGATTTCAGTACCGGTACATGTAATTTTGTCTTGAGTATTGATGCTGCTGAAATTAAGGAATATTTGACATGATCAGAAATAATTTCTGATCATGTCAAATATTCCTCAGTATCTCAACAATAGGGATTCTGATTGGGAATCAATATTGTTGAGATATTTGAGTACATAGCTAATTGGTGTGTTTTTATTGTAGATCCATCCATGATGATGGATATGATGAAGGGTAATCTGACCAACGTGTTGCCCATGATAGTCATTGGAGGCTGGATCAACTGGGCCTTCTCCGGCTTCTTGACAAGTAAGTTTACCAGCTCTCACCATTCGCTGTTGCATATTTTTAGGAAATAGGACTTACTGGGTATAAACTTTTATATCCTTATATGTCTTGCCTGTATATATATTCAGCACTTTATTTTGTATATTAGAAGATACAAGATTTCTTTTTGTCATCAAGATCATAGACATGACTACAAGAAGTATATACCAATCTCCAAGTATAATAATTTTGCTTTCTACAAATAGCGAAGGTTCCATTTCCTCTGACGTTGCGGTTCAAGCCTATGTTGCAGAGAGGTGTGGAGCTTATGGCACTTGACGCTTCCTGGTAAGCTTCTTATAGGATAGCTACATTTGTTTAGGTTTACAATATCGTCCATTAGCATTAAAGAACAGCTACTGATGTGCAGAGACAATTTATTTTTGCGCTAAAAAGGAAATGATTGGGTACCGTAAGTTATCTTTTCAGGCCAAGCATTGCGTGTGGATACTGAATCTTTATCACCAGTAAAAATGTAAATGTAACTGTCCACTTGTGGTTTGGGTCTTGGTTTCTTTTGGCTCATACTATATTGTTCGTATTCTCCTAACAGGGTCAGTTCTGCCTCGTGGTACTTCCTTAACGTATTCGGCCTGAGGAGTATGTACAACTTGATTCTTGGACAAGATAACGGTAAGGCCACTGATTGTGTGTTATTAACTTCTGGCTAGAATAATATTTTTCTCATGATTAATTCATGTTAAACCTAGTTAAAACTCCCAATGCTTTACTACAGTCCCTATTAATCATACAATTAAGATAATTATGTGGCCTGTTGACGTAATCCGCTTTCTGTTTCTGCCCAGCTGCCGACCAGACCCGTATTATGCAGGACCAGATGACGGGCGCCGCCATGGGCATGCCCCAAGACCCCGCCAAGGCCTTCAAGGTAATACCTTTTGTGATCATTTTATTCCATCTTTCTCTCCATGTTTAAGCATTATATGATTTCCATGTTAGTTAGTTGCCGTCTTTGCGCGAAATGTCAACTGGGTCCGCAGTTTCAAAAATTATATCTGCAGAGGCCGGAATTTGATTAGTAACAAAATGAAATCATTTCATTTATTTATTTAAAGAAATATTTGACCATGGGTAGTTGTTTCCACTGGGGCTCCTTTGCTATCCATTGAAACTGGTGTATATTTCATCTTGAGTTTGATGTATATTTCATCTTGAGTTTGATGTATAGACTATAGTTTATCTAAGATTGATGCTCGAAGTTTATACCTGTTCCAAATTCGGTTCTTGTTCGAGTGTGGACTGTTTCTCTGGGTTTCATGTATGTCTCGCCTGTTTCTTCCAAGGTGGATCCTGGCGTGGCTTTGCACGTTGCACAAACATTGACGTTTGTGTTCTGTTCCCCTTACGATTCCTCTGACATTGATGTTTGTGTTCTGTTCCCCTTACGATTCCTCTGACATTGATGTTTGTATTTCGTGGCGCTGACGTTTCCTCTGACATTGATGTTTGTGTTCTTTGACGCTGACGTTTCCTCTGACATTGATGGTTGTGTTCCGTGGCGCTGACGTTTCCTCTGACATTGATGGTTGTGTTCCGTGGCGCTGACGTTTCCTATGACATTGATGTTTGTGTTCTGTGACCTTGACGTTTCTTCTGACATTAATGTTTGTGTTCCGTTACCCTGACGTTTTCTCTGACATTGATCTTTGTGTTCCGTGGCGCTGATGTTTTCTCGTGACATAAATGTTTGTGTTCTGTGACCCTTACGATTCCTCTGACATTGATGTATGTGTTCTGTGACCCTGACGTTTCCTCTGACATTAAGGTTTGTGTTCCGTTACCCTGACGTTTCCTCTGACATTGATGTTTGTGTTCTGTGACCCTGACGTTTCCTGTGACACTGATGGTTGTGTTCCGTGGCGCTGACGTTTCCTCCGACATTGATGTTTGTGTTCTGTGACCCTGACGTTTCCTGTGACACTGATGGTTGTGTTCCGTGGCGCTGACGTTTCCTCTGACATTGATGTTTGTGTTCTGTGACCCTGACGTTTCCTCTGACATTGATGGTTGTGTTCCGTGGCGCTGACGTTTCCTCTGACATTGATGTTTGTGTTCTTTGACGCTGACGTTTTCTCTGACATTGATGGTTGTGTTCCGTGGCGCTGACGTTTCCTCTGACATTGATGGTTGTGTTCCGTGGCGCTGACGTTTCCTCTGACATTGATGGTTGTGTTCTGTGACCCTGACGTTTCCTATGACATTGATGTTTGTGTTCTGTGACCTTGACGTTTCTTCTGACATTAATGTTTGTGTTCCGTTACCCTGACGTTTTCTCTGACATTGATCTTTGTGTTCCGTGGCGCTGATGTTTTCTCGTGACATAAATGTTTGTGTTCTGTGACCCTTACGATTCCTCTGACATTGATGTATGTGTTCTGTGACCCTGACGTTTCCTCTGACATTAAGGTTTGTGTTCCGTTACCCTGACGTTTCCTCTGACATTGATGTTTGTGTTCTGTGACCCTGACGTTTCCTGTGACACTGATGGTTGTGTTCCGTGGCGCTGACGTTTCCTCCGACATTGATGTTTGTGTTCTGTGACCCTGACGTTTCCTGTGACACTGATGGTTGTGTTCCGTGGCGCTGACGTTTCCTCTGACATTGATGTTTGTGTTCTGTGACCCTGACGTTTCCTCTGACATTGATGGTTGTGTTCCGTGGCGCTGACGTTTCCTCTGACATTGATGTATGTGTTCTGTGACCCTGACGTTTCCTCTGACATTGATGGTTGTGTTCCGTGGCGCTGACGTTTCCTCCGACATTGATGTTTGTGTTCTGTGACCCTGACGTTTCCTCTAACATTGATGTTTGTGTTCTGTGACCCTGACGTTTCCTCTGACACTGATGTTTTTGTTCTGTGACCCTTACGATTCCTCTTACATTGATGTTTGTGTTCTGTGACCCTGACGTTTCCTCTGACATTAAGGTTTGTGTTATGTGACCCGTATGTATGTTTGTTCTGTAGGCTGAATGGGAGGCGTTGGAGATCGTGGACCACCAGTGGGCGTTGGAGACCGTAGAGGAGGAGATTATGGGCACAGCCATCGTCCCGCCGGAGACCATCTACATCAAGAACAAAATGGCATGAAGACTCGGGCCTGTCAGCGAAAGAACTTCATGAAACGTTTAATGAACTTTGATACTTGTGTTCACATCAAAAAATCTTCTTTAAGTGTGTATTTAACGGTTGTAGTTAATCTTGTTTCGATAATGTGGTATTTACTGTATGTGGAAATATCGGATTTTTTTCTGGAAGTAAAGGTACTCGAGCGCTCGTGTGCCTATCTTACTGCTTTGATTTCATCTCATTATATTAGTAGTAATTCAACGTTATGTGTTTGTTTGCCAGCTGCCTGTGACTTTGGTAATGATCTAGTAGATCAAGATTGGTGGACGACCTGTACATGCATGCATGCATCGTCTAAGCAATTAGGTCTTTGTAATGTGCTGTCGATGGCATGTGCCAATGTTGTCGCTGTCGAACGGCCAGAAGTTTGAGGTATATAATAGGCTTATAACGCACAGAGGAGAGACCAAAGGTTCAACCGCCTGGAAAAGAAAAGTGAATAAATGGTGTATACATTTTATTTGTCACAGCAGTTTAGTTTTAACATTTATCTCTGGAATAAGCCGAAACAGAACTAGCTGTTTATACAAAAATGCCCTGTATTCTGTTTTTATGGCTCATTTCCTCGTTTAAATCATGTAAGGCCTTCAACAGTGCAAACTGAACCCGACCGTCAACTCGGTCAGGCGACAACAATTACTTTTTTCTTCAGAAACCCCTCGAGCCTGTGTGTTTATTTGAGACTACAGCAATAGTTTTAAATCTATTTTTGCTAGTAGCAAAGGTGCCTATTGCCATTCAAACCCATTATTAATGGCACTGAAGGCGGCAGTAGTGATGAAAACATAAAATTTACTTTTAATTGGACTAGAAAGCGATCAAAAGGTTTTACCAAAACAATTCTGACCACCCTTTTTTGGGGGGGCGGGGATACAAATGATAGATCCATGGTGTGCTACGTTTCCAGACAAACAACTTTCGCATAGCTGCCGGCCCGACCAAAGAGCGCGTACAAAAGGCTGAAAACTCCAGTGCATTTCATTTGTAAAATACCTTTAGGCGTCAAACAAAATGAGTGAGTCTTGTTATCGTGTCGAAGACTTCATAGAACTACTGTTGTGCAGATACCTATACAACCACCATTAAAGGCAAAAATCTAAATCCAAATTTAGCAAATAAGACCAACAATTATAGATCTATGCAGGCATGTGTATAGCTAGTTCCATCTCCGAAACCTAGTGGCCCCGCACGCTCCGCCAACAAGTTGTTGGCGGAGCGTGCGGAGCCACTAGGTTTCGGAGATGGAACTATATAGTGTATAGCAAACACTTCGCCGGGTAATGAACCGTTTAGGTCTTGGAATAACGAAGCTGGAGGGTAAATTGAGTGAAAGAAAATCATGTATCGCTGCCGGGAACCGAAACAGGAGCGGGGGTGGCCCACCCCCAATAAACCCTATCAATCTGTTTGTGCCCCCCACCTTTCCCGACCGCTCGCAGTTTCTCTCCCTGCACCCCCCTCTCGTCTTGTGGTCCTGTTCCTCGTATGATGCAATCGCGGACCAATGAATAATGGTATGCTCCCTGCTTTGCCGGAAGCCGCATTTCATCAACCGAGAGCTCCAACCGATCAACGTGGGACCGGTTTTTGACGTACGCCTGTGGCTGTACCAGAATAGTACTAAAATGGTGTTAGATATTGAATTATTTCGTGAAGATAAGGGTGGTAACCCGGGGAAGATTAAAGAAAATCAGGCAAAGCGATTTAAAGATGTTACAATTGTGGATAAGGTTGTTGAAGCAGATAACAGGTGGAGGAAACGTAAGTAGATCTATGTGACGCAATCGTCACCTGGTCACTGCCACTGGACTCACTGCATGTCGATCAAGCTGACAAGTGTCATCATCCATCACGGCATCAGGGTTGAGTTGCGGAGCACGCTCGACCGCCGCGAACATTGGTCACATCGAACTATTTTCATTTGTTGCGGGGATATCTACTAAATAAATGTCCTTACTTTGGAAATAGCAGCACAATGTAAATAGTGTAAATATTGATAAATAAAAGATAACTATAAAGCATCGATATTTACGGGTTATCCCCACTTATTTGAGAAGAATCGTCGTCCAGAGTTTAATATTATCATGCAGGGCTGCTCTTGATCGCAACGAACTATACCCCACTTCCGGTTCAAAATTGTACGCGTCCTTGACCAATCCGCCAAGTTCAAATCCTTATTTGTCATTGCCGATGGCGTGCGCACGCGATCGACACCCATGTGCAACGCATCCCTGGCTTCTGCAAGTGGCACCGCCACTAGCAGGGCCCCTAATGCCTGTTTTGCCACAGCAACATTAAAAATCGGCATGCAAAATTGGGACTGCCTTAAAATTTGACATGCAACATCAAAAGTTAGCGACAATCAACATCAAACTTGATCTCCTACTACAACTTTTTATATTCATTACATTATATGTAGTATTATTTGTTAAAGCAAGCAGCCATGCAGCTATCCTCCAAATTACAGAATTTTCCGCCCTGTATAGCTGTAGTCTGTGGCTTGCAATAAAATTTAAAAATTACCACCAGCTTTTAGCTATCAATATCTCTCACTTAAGATTTCTCACTTGTATCTGTGTTTTCAAGATGTTTTACCAGGCACCAATGTCAGATGCTGGTGCTATATTTATCATTCGTGCCATCCCCCATCTCCCAGCCTCCTCCCCACCATCCCTACCATCCCCTCTGTCCCAGCCCTCTATCTCCCATCCCACCTCTATCTTCATATCCCATCCCCTCTGTCCCGGTCCCTCCATCTCCCATTCCCTCTGTCCTGGCCCTCCATCTCCCATCCCCTTTCTAGCTTCATATCCCATCTTCTCTGTCCCTGCCATCCCCTATCCCCTCCATCTCCCATCCCCTCTGTACCTTCATTTTTCATTTCCCATCCTCTCTGTACCTTCATCTCCCTTTCTCTGTCCCTGCCATCTCCACCATCCCCACTGGCCCCACATATTATCCCCCCCCGCCCTCCCCTCCCTCCATCGCTGCCATAACCTGTCTCCACCATCTTCACTGCCCACACTGTCTCCGCCATCCCATCCATTCCACCATCCCTTTACCCCCCTCTATCCCCTTTACCCCTCCCTCCCTCACTGTCCACGCCATCCCCGGCAGCGTCACAATCCCCACCATCCCCTACCTCCCTGATGCCCTCCGTTCTCTTGGTCTCCTTCGTCCCTGCCATACGGCCCTGCTGTCCCCTCTGCACCCCTCCCATCCCTGGTAATTCCCAGCAGACCCTGTCCACCTCCCCACCATCCATGCAGTCCCCTCCTTCCCCGCCATCCCGCATGCCCTCTGTCCCTACCATCCACTCCATCACCTCCATTCCTAGCCGCCCGTGCCATTCCCACTGTCTCCTCCATCCCCACCATCTCCACCGGCCCCTCTCTCCCTGAGAGTGTCATCAATTTTACTGTCTGTTGCTGGTATAATAAATCGGTGGCCACTGCAGGAAGGCCAGGACCTAGTCTGCTGCATGTTTCATGCATGGTACAATTGATCCACAGAACCAACACATTTTTACACTTAGCGACATGGAACTCTTATTAAAATTGACATGCGACATGGCTCCCCCCCCCCTAATGGCAGCTGCAAATGTAACTCACCACTGCACTGGCTGCCAAATCCAACAAGTTGTGGTAACAAATGTTTATACCTGAATATATTCTCTTGGTTGGTACTCAGATGGAGGTAGCCTGAAAACAAGATGTTGCAGTTGCAAGACCGTTAGGGGAAGGGACAACATAGTAATGTCCCTTCTCCTAACTGTCTTGCAACAGTAACATCTTGTTTTCAAGCTAACATGGAGGGTGAGATGGTATAATTGACACCTGTACTATAGTCAGAGTCCTGTGAGTAAGTTGCTATGCCTGCTGTGGGAGGTTTTGTAATTAACTTCATATTGGACCAGACTGCATTATAGTATAAATCTTCAGAACATTACATGACCCTAAATTAAACAGATACACATATAAGGCCTGGTGGGGGAGATGAGTCAATGCCTATAGTCATTTAACTGGTATACAAATTCTCTGCTACTTCTGCTTCTCTATATATAGCAGGCCAGTTATTGTATATATAGTGAGAGTTATCAGTAATGGCATGCAGAGCCATAATAGAATTTGGATAACTGGCATACTCCAATTTACATTTAATGGAGCAGCATCTGTTAATTTCATGGGTCAATCTAATATGGGCAAGAACATGTACATGATTTCTTTTTCACTTCAGTTCGCCATCAAGCAGATGAACTCAATAGGATGCGAAATACAGTCAGTAAAGTGATTGGTGCAAAAATGAAGGTATGTAATTTCCCCTGACTCTATATATAATCCATTAACTATGTGGTATGTGGAATAAATAATTTTATATTTATAGTTTTACAGCATTTGAGGTTTTAAAAATAATACTGTGCTACATTTCTATCACTGCATAGCAGTGCATATTTTAAGTCACACTTTGGCCTCAAAACGTTGTATACATATATTTTTATATTTTAATCACACGTTTCCAGATATTTTAATGGGTCCATAGTAAAATTGTGCAATGCACAGATTTTTTGATTTTTTTTCAAATCTTGAATGTTACATGTTCATACAAAATATTAATAATTTGGCTCATGTGTAAGCAACATGTGACCTTCTTTCATTTTAATCCCTAAATGTAGAAAAAGGAACCAGTTGGAGTTAATGATATTGTGCCTGAAGACGTCATCCAGGATGTTATTGTCAATCTCAGTTGTACTGTAGATGTATTCCAGGTGAGAAGGTATTGCACATGAAAAATGAAAAAAATTATCAGCTGAATATAAATAAGCTGAACTGTATTAGCCTTTATTCATTTCTTAGGTATCTATGCATCTACATAAGTATATAAACTTTGAATTAGCTCTAAAAATGTCTTAAAAAATGTTTACAGTCAAATTACATATGTGGTCCAAATATATACAGACTGTTCCAATTTGTGTTTTGTTTTGTCTAGACTATGCAAGTTGTGCAGCTGAAGAAGCTCTCTCAAATAATCGCCGATGCCATGAAGAAGTGCGATGAAGATCGGGTGAAAACTGAGACTGAACGGGGGGAGACACTGAAAGAGATCGGCAACATGCTGCATGAATCGGTCCCTGTCAGCAAAGACGAGGTATAGTACCATTAGTGTTCTATATGAAATGTTTTGTGCAGGGCCAATCTATGGGGAATAGTAGGAGTAAACATTGATGCAAGCTGCTACCCTGAAAGTCTGAAGAACTGAAGGGAATAGTTCTCTTCATACAAGTTTGTATAATCTAGCACAGTCTAGAACACCCATTGAATGAGGGTCTTCAATTTGTTAGGGCTTTTATATGGAGGTCAAAATGAATTTTGGTTACGGTAGTTAAAACTGGTATGTTGTACCATCAATATAAACTGGGAAGATTTGTATGTTATAATATGGCTGGCTGGCATCGAGTTTGGGATGTTATGTCTTCGTTGCATCATCTGGGTTTTGTGTGTACGTTTTGTCAACATGCCGCATGACAGGAAACTGACAACTGTTTCTGCATGACTGCCTTTGCAATTAAGGGTAGTGTCAACATAAATGTACGTAACTAAAGCATGCTAAGATGTGTATTAAATATGTTTTGTTGACTGTGTGACTCCAGCATTGATATCCATGTTTTGTCTGTTTCACGCAGGAGGAGAACGTGGTGGAGAAGACTTTTGGCGACACGGAGACCCGCAAGAAGTACTCTCACGTGGACCTCATCCATATGGTGGACGGCGTGGACGCGGAGCGGGGAGCGGTCACTGCAGGAGGGAGGGGTTATTATCTCAAGGTGAACAACCTTTCAGCTATCGGGATCCTCTGTTCACGTGTTCACAATTATGACATTCGCACTCTTCTCCTTAAAAGTTATCCGTGTTGGTGATTTTGGGTCTATTGTATCAAGTATAATGTAAATTTAAAAGACCCAGCTGTGTTAAAACGTCCTACTTAAACCGAGCAACTACACCTGTAATGTATTATGTAACCTCGAGTATATGGAAGAGAAGGTGATGTATAATGGAGAGACTGTGTCCCCGCTTCGGTATCCATAAGGTCACTTGCTGCAGGCGATTTTCAACTTATTTCTTGTTTCCATAGGGTAGCATGGTATTCCTGGAGCAGGCGCTGATAAACCTGGCTCTGCGCCAGCTGTCAGAAAAAGGATTCACGCCGCTATACACTCCCTTCTTTATGCGCAAGGAAGTCATGATGGAGGTGGCCCAGCTTAGTCAGTTCGACGAGGAACTCTACAAGGTTGGTGCGACTCTCACGATTTAGAATGGTTGCGCGTAGTCTATTCTGATCAAGCGATTCTGATATGGTACGCCTCCTGCGTCCTTTGTCGCACAAAAATTCAAATGACGCATTTTATTGAGCTGTGAGGGGACATGGGGACGCATTGTAATCATATATAAACAGCTGGGTGTGGGAGGGATTTCTCTGTCCAGAATCGGGGCCTTACAGTTACACCATACAGGAACAGATTGTCCATGGTGACCCAGGATCAGCTGCTGATAATGCACTGCATGTTAGAAATTGTAGGTAATTAAGTCTAGGTGCTAAGTATAAGAAAGTATTATATATGTAATTGTTTAAGGGGTTTTCTTGAAATAAAAGAGCATACAGCCTACGCAATATTTCATTTAAAATAACGTTCCATTACTTTCTCGGATGTCCCATAATTTAAGGAGCTCTGGGACACTGGGACCCACCTATTGGCGTACTGATTTGATTGGGATTAATCGATACTTTCAATGGCGCCATTTTCTATTCTCAGTTGACATTAGATAGCCCTTCATGTCACACTATTTTAGTATATATATTTATTATACCCCCTACTCTCTATAACTACTTCTTTTCGTGCTCAACGGAGAAGGACCAATTATTGGTTTGATTTTATGATCCGTATTTACTTTAATTATTGCACAAGCGCAGCGATCTTCACTGCCATATACTAGTTCCTTTCCGGTTTGTCCTCCTTCTCGGAGTCTCTATATTCGATACCAATCTCGCGTCGGTCAGGTGATCAGCAAGGGCAGCGAGAAGGGCGAGGAGACTAGCCTGGACGAGAAGTACCTGATCGCCACCTCGGAGCAGCCGATCGCCGCCTACCACAGGGACGAGTGGGTGCCCACGGAGGACCTGCCCATCAAGTACGCTGGGCTGTCCACGTGTTTCCGCCAGGAGGTGGGCTCCCACGGCAGGGACACTCGCGGCATCTTCCGGGTCCACCAGTTCGAAAAGGTCGGTGGATTAATGAAGTGGTATACGGTCTCGTCTTCCGTGTCGACATCCACGAATATCTAGATTATTTTTCAATAAATGCTTGCTTGCCGTGAGTACTTCTTTGAGTATGCTGAAACGGGTGTTCGCGCTAACATGAAGGAATACTTTATTAATATATTGTCCTATTTAGTGGTGCGATCATATCTATCGCAATACACGGGTAGGTCCTCGGCCCTTGTGGCGCCTCATAAATATATATACCTGTAACATATCGACCTACCGGCATGTGAGGACTGCCCTCTGTATGTACCCTGCGGTGTCAGTCTCTAAACAAGTATCTGTCATTATATATATGCAATAGATACCTTAAAAAGGACCGGGATTATTTCTAAATTATGGCTCTAAAAATAAGTATCATCGTCTCTCGCCTTAAAGCTTCGTTAAGGAATCTCACATTAACGCCAGCGTGGTCACGTTTTCTGTATTTCTGATCTGTTTGAATACCAGGTCGAACAGTTCTGCCTCACATCACCGCACGACAACAAGTCCTGGGAATTGTTTGATGAAATGATCTCCAATGCGGAGGGATTTTGTCAATGCCTGGGAATTCCGTATCGCTTAGTTAACATCGTTTCAGGTGAGCTTTGTCTATCTCTTCTGTGAACTTACGCAATGTTCTTGATGTTATTTATGACTTATACGTGTGTCATAAGCGCCGTGTTCCGTATCAGCTTTCTGGTTCCTCTTTTAGTATGCCTGTATTTTAGGCGTTTTGAATCGCCCAGTAAACATGGAATGCGTGATGAGCATCATGGTAAACATGTATTTACCCTTATGTTTACATAAAGTGCCATTCGGGTTCCCTTTAGGCGAATTAAATAACGCGGCCTCTAAGAAGCTGGACCTGGAAGCCTGGTTCCCTGCTTCGGGTGCCTTTAGAGAGCTGGTGTCTTGCTCCAATTGCTTGGACTATCAGGCGCGCCGCTTGAGAGTACGCTACGGTCAAACCAAGAAGATGAACCAAGAGGTAATGGGGTTGGGCCATATAAATGGGTTTCTTCCGCGATTAGCTGTGATTTGGTGATAATGATATAGTTTTTGGAGAGTAAATTAACTTGTTGAGAACTCTATATAGTGCTACCTACATAATTATATATCGAAGCTTTTATATGCTTTATGCAAATGTATTTAAATAAGCGCATTTAGTTAAACGTTTAAATGACAGAGCATCTGGTTCTTGTATAAGTTTTATAATTCACAGGCACCGTGTTTATGATTTATCAGACTTTTACTGACTTGTATCATTATGTCCCCTGCAGACTGAGTATGTCCATATGTTGAACGGCACCATGTGCGCCACGACACGTGTAATCTGCGCCATCTTGGAGAACTATCAAGTGGAAGATGGCGTCATCGTACCGGAAATCCTGCGACCCATGATGCCAGCAAGTAAGTGACGTCATCGGGCCCTTTAAACTTGGATGGTAGAAAATATGCAGTGCTGATTCATGTACGCAATGTACACCCTGTCTAATATAAAATTGCCGTTCATGTTAAAGGGGGAGGCTCGGTTGCTCAATTGGCAAGCGGGCTTAGCTGCAGGCCAATAGTTCAAACCCTGGCCTCTGCATCTGACAGGTTTCATTGTCTTGCGGGGGGTGTGGGGATTCTTGTCCCATTTTTTTTCTTCAAGGAACACAGTGGCCTAAAACACAACTATTTTCACCAAGCGCACAGGTCGGTGGTTCTGTACAGGAAATTACACTGGTGGGCATATTGAGATTTTTTATGCATATATACAAAGGTGTCTTTTTCTCTGCAGGTTGTAACGAAAAGATTCTATTCGTGAAGCCGGCGCCTATAGAACTGGAGGAGACGGCTAAACAAAAGAAGCAGAAGCAAGGCCAGAAACCAAAGGACAAGAAGCAAGCAGGAGGCAAAGGCGACGGTGGCGCCGCGGCGGGGGCTTCCAAGAAGACAAAGGATGAAAGCGCCAGCGCCGTGACGGAGGACATCTCTAAAATGAACATAGACCAATAGTCGTGCGCGTAGGCTAGACGTCTCACTCTCATGGTTGCTTCATTTACCACGTATGTACGTTATTATGCGATGAAAAAGATTCTTTGTCTTCGAACGAATCGATATAACCGTACAACAGAAGTTTGTTCTGCTTTGAGTGTGGACAAACGTATTTTCAAGTCATGTGCATACAATTCGCCGTCAAGTGGTTTCCGATGGTCACAAATTTCGGATTGAGTCCAAACAGCTTATACAGGTATCTAAAGGTGAAGATGTGAAATAATATGCTGATTTGTTCTCTGCATGGTATTTATAACTTATGTCTTAGTCCGTCTAATATCGGGAGTATCTGCTCACATTGAATCCTGAATACAATGACCATTCAGGTGTACGTACGAATGTTCCATACGAAGCGCAAAATTGTCATTGCCATACAGTAATCAGGACATCATGCCATATATGGCAGATCGTTTATCAATAGAATGCGGATCCAAGCTCTCACTAGTGCAAACAGCTTCAGCGCAACGTTATGGTGCAAATAGTGGTATTTTACCTGGTAATCTTCCGACTGTATTACATATACTCGCCGCATTTGTGTCCAACCAATTTTCATGATATGCTTCTGGACGGGGGAATGGTCGAAACGTTTATTGCCAATCCGTTTGGTGTATATAACTGAAAGACCCAGATATTCGCTATGCGTGAAAGCTTCTGTCTGCCATTAAATGCAAAAAAACATCTGTATTGTTTTTCTCCAGTTTGTCTTTCGTGGGTTGTATCCTTCTGTCTGCGAAAATAAGACTGTGGACTCACGGCTTATTTGTTGTCGCAAGTATGCAATATAATTATGACCAAAAGATAAGCGAAATGTCAAAAGCATAACATTTATTTATTATCTATAAATACAAGTAATAAATATATCTTTCGCGATCAGCATAGTAGAACCTTTCGAGACTAGATTACAGAACCGTTAAACGTCAGTTCAGCCGCGACGAGCTGCAGATCGATGTCTCAACCCTTATTATTTTTCAATGAGTAGTGGACAGAGATTCAGAGGTCAATGTGAGGACCAGTAGATTCCACGCACTAATAAAAAAAAACGGAAATAAATCCTGAGATTCAGTTCCACTCCAATCAGGAAATGGAAGCCAGACTCCCATAAAAAAAATGCAACCTTTGTTGTGGTACCCTCATTATCGTCCATGATTATGGATTGTGGCCACATGGCAGCTAAGCTTACTTGCCCTCACCCCGTAAGGCAAATTATTCTAGGAATACAAATTGCTTTGAACTATCACTATCTCTAGAACAACACCGTAGACATACATCGCCACCGGAATGGCAATCACAAAACATTTGTTCCACCGTGTCGATATTCTGCAGTTGTTTTCCATCGTCATTTGTCCAGCGCTCCACCATTCTCCCGCGAGCCCCACAATCCAATAACCCGGAGCTCACACCCACTAAACAATTAAATGCATCGCACAGTTTGCGTTGGTGCCACATACGGATCCCAACGTGATCAGACCTAGAGAAGCAACACAGTATGTATGATAAACACGGACCGGGACATATCAAAGGTATACTATAGATACTCTACTCGACTATGCCACGCTCCGATTGATACATATTAAACCAGAACTGCGCGAGATCGCACGAGGCCACCGGTTGCCTTGGATACATTCATGCGACCCCTTCAGGAAAAGACGTAGGGCGTGACAACCATCATGTAGACGACGAGGAGTCCCACAGAGACAAGCGTGCAGACACCCCCCACTCCCAGTGCCCAGTTGGCCAGCCGCTTGGCCTCACGTGACAGTCGACTGGCCCCTTCACGGTCACCTCGTGCGATCGCCTCCTTGCAGGACGATGCCCGTAAGATGGCGAATATACCTGGGAAGAGAAGAGAGGAGAATCCATTTTTGTTTGAGCAGGATAGCATAAAAGGATTGAGAAACGTTTACAATATATAACATCGAAGACCGTCACATATAGCCATGGTTATCTTAAGAAGAATATATTAAGTGCATATGTGAATGTGCAATGGATTTGCATTGGTATGTAGGCAGTTAATCATATATATCTATTAGTCATTTACCAGTAAACTAATCCAATACATTTCCTAAAGCATATCCATTACCATACATTTATAAAATCACTGAGATATTCATGCCACCAATGTTCATACCATCTGCTGTCCATTAGGCTGTATTTAACAAAATTATGATGAATCCATCACATCTAAAGTTGGTAGGTTAATGCTTACCAATGGGCCAGCAGCAACAGATGGTGACTAATATGGAGTACACCATGAAATGGGATGGGGGGTTTTCCATTTTTGGGTGTGTGTACACCATTACTTGGCCGGGACCTTGATTGTAGTAAGTCCCTTGAGGTTGCTGGTAACAAGGTGCCGGCTGATAACCAGCCATTGGTTGTTGGTAAACCACTCCATCTGGAATGTTATTGTAAACTAGAGCATTATTAGACTTATCTCATACACATCATGAAAATTACTCTGACAAATTTTAAATAAATAACAAGTTAACAAATAATAAATATATATATGGAAAGTATGAACTGGATTTATATTGATGACAAAACATGTTTATAATAATTTCACACTAAGGTAATACTAGCTGTATAATTTATATAAATGCATAGATCTAGTTAAAATAAATGCACTCAACTAAATTCTAGCTATATCCGCTGTAGCTGACACTCTTAATTATGACTGCTTATACAGCAATTTTCACTGAGAAATATCTATGGAAATGATATATTTATGTTTTTATTTGATATAAAAACAAATATAATAGTTAATCATCACCACATTGGCCCTGATTGAGGCAGTCTATAGACTGCATAGGTAAGAGGGAGGGGCAGGGGGCGGGGGGGGGGGTAGTGACAGCGGTAAGTGCTGTTATCAGGTTATCGGCTAGCCTGAACAGCGGAAGGCTGAATACAAGACGTTACTGTTATAAGAGATTCACGTGTAGCAGGCTGGTGTCGTATCAACTGATCTTAGGGGCTGTGTAAATAGCCCCATGTGACATTGTTGGTTTCACACACTACTGTGGCGTAGTAGGGTCTATAGACAGAACGGCTGTACTACCGGAACAGCTGTATGGTCTCCCCACTTATTAGTATGAGTGGGGGAAGGCGTAGTCCCATATGAGACAGTTGTTGCCCAACAACGTCACATGGGGGTAGGGAAGGCCGTGATGGGGGGGGGGGGGGGCAATATTTGAATTAGAATCCTCTGATTTGTTAATGTCTATTAAATATTGCATTGAAAAATCCTTGAATTGTCTTTCCCGGTCGAGTTATTATCAAACAATGCCAATTATTTCAACTGGCCTCCCCTGCCTCCACCCCCCACTGCAGTAGGTCCACGTAGGCTGTGGCCGCCAATGGCTGTGGCCGCCGGGTGGGGTTGAGGTAGCGGGAAGGGGGAGGGGCGGTGCGGGGGGGGGGGTCCGGGGATTAGCGCGGACCGGCGCGGCAGGGTGTTATCTAATAGCGCTAATCGTGTACTGTTATTTTCAGGGCGTAAAGCGAAAGACCTGACAAGTGGACTTCAAGGCACAGATCGTGTAATTTTCAGGGCGTGAAATGGAAGACCTGACAAGTGGATCGTGTACTGTTATTTTCACTGGAAGACAAGTGGACTTCGAGGCACAGATCGTGTACAGATCTTGAAGTGAAGTGGAAGACATAAATAAAGTGGCATGTAAAATACTTTGTTTTAAATTTAAACATAAAAAAAACCTGAAATAAAATTGACTAAAGTGTCAATATGTGTTTTCCATTTTATATCGTTGTTCGTCTTTTACTTTCAATTCTCACAGTGTCTTTATGCAAAAATAGAACTCGTGTAATCGATACACATATTTAGTAGAAAAAAAAAAAAAAACACACATTATTAGACTAGAATGAATTCACGTCTCCAGAAGGAAGCCCACAACTTGATTAGGGGGTGGGGTTGATTGGGGATTAGGGCCGTTTGTAATATGCTCCGTAAGCGTGAGAAGCCAGACGCGTTAATAATTACCCACCAAAATAACTTTACACGGCAATATACGCGTGGCTAACAAAGGCAGCAACAGTGAACATGCCAATAGGCAGGTAATGCTTATTGCAATTTATTCCCATTCTCAATGGGGTATAAATTCCCCGCCAACTGGCCTAACCTCATAACCTTCTCGACCTTTCTCAAGTCGATTGAGATGACTGACCTCTGTATTACATGCGACGCGAATGTTCGACCCCGCCAGGAAGGCTTGCGGTGCGATGGGTGTGGGCGATGGCAGCACCGAACATGTGGCACCGGCGTGACGCAAGCTGCGTACCGCGTAGCAGTGAGAGCTGGTCACGTTGACTGGGTCTGTGCGGACTGCGTTCCAGGTGCTGCTGGCCTCCCCGGTTCCTGCCGCTGCTGCGGCCCCAGCTGCTGCTGGCCTCTTTGCGCCTCCGGTTCCAGCTTCTGCTGGCCTCCCCCGGTTCCAGCCGCTGCTGGCCTCCCCCCGGTTCCTGTCGCTGCTGCGGTTCCAGCTGCTGCTGCCCTCCTCCCGGTTCCTGCCGCAGCTGCGGTCCCAGCTGCTGCTGGCCTCCCCCCGGTTCCTGCCGCTGCTGCGTACCTGCCCCCGATTCCGGCTATGCCTGCGTACCAACTACCCGTACAGCCCGCAAGGTACAGAGTGGCGCATCATTTTATGCAGCCGCTTGAAGTCCCTGAGTGTCCGATCACGTTGAGCGCGTTGAATATTATATTATAAGGAACTTATTACATTATATTATAATAATTATATTATATTATATTATATTATACTATACTATACTTTATTTTATTTTATTTTATTTTATTTTATATATTATATTATATTATATTATATTATATTATATTATATTATATTATATTATATTATATTATATTATATTATATTATATTATATTATATTATATTATATTATATTATATTATATTATTATTCAGGATCTTTTGGTCGACAATGTGGGACACACGTACACACTGAAGGTCGACAAGCGTCGGACAGCGATCGTGTGGCGGTGCACCTTTCGGGGGCGTACCCCACCGTGTCAGGCCAAGGTGACCTCCTCGGACGGCGTCTACATAATCGGGATGCACGGCCACAACTGTCCGGTCCTACCCGGTAGATATTTATTTATTTATTGATTATTTATTGATTTATTAGCATTTATTAGATCATTTAAAATCCTGTAAGCTACTTTTTATAACTAACATTGTCCTGTTTCCATTTCAAACAGGCGGTGGGAAGGTTGCAGCAATACGCCGGGACCTGAAGGAGGCAGGACTCAAGAGACCCTTCGACTCGGCAGCATCTATTGCGGAAGAGGTTCGTTCAATCAACAACCGCCTTGCCCTTTGTAATATATCATGAAGTAATATAATATAATATCATTATGTAATATATATATGTATAATGTAATATAATATAGTATCATTATGTGTGTGTTAATAAGAGACTCCTTATTACAGATGCTGTGGCAGAGGGTGACACCGGGCGAGTTGGCGTTGATGCCAACGCTACCAGGGCCAATCAACGTCAACCAGCAGATCAACTGGAAGAGGGCCAAGACATGCCCTCGCAATCCGAGCGAGACGCCATGTCTCTCCTGCGGGCCAGGAGCAGACTCGTAGGCCCCAGAGAGGCACGTGTCCGCGACGTGCCCCAGGGCGACGTCCCTGACTTCCCCCAAGAAGCTGCCGTCCCCGACGTGCCCCAGGCCGACGTCCCCCAAGCCACCGTCCCCTACGTGCCCCAGCCTGACCTCCCTGCCTAGCCCCTGGTCGACGGGGTCTGTGCTGACTGCGGTTCCAGCTGCTGCTGGCCCCCCCCCGGTTCCTTCCTGCCACTGCTGCTCCTCCCTCGCTGCCTTATTATTGATTATTCGTATGAATAAAATGTGTCGTATCGTCAGTGCCCGCCTCTGGATTCTTTGCTTTCAATGCAATCTCAAACAGCCC